>CM057812.1:2622355-2939855 GCA_030067965.1 Latrodectus elegans | reverse complement strand
AAGCATTAGAAATAATAAAAAAAAAAGTACTTTCATATATAGACTAGTTTTACCAGTTTACAATACTAGAAACCATTAAATGTAATGAAGTATCATAAAGTCGTATTATAATAATATCAAAAAGTAAAATACATTTAAATACCAGAAAGCTTTGCTTAATAATGTGGTTTAAAGAAACAAAAATCAAGTTATGGGACAAAATTACGCAGAAAATGTACTAAAATTTTTATCCTTATTTTAAGTTATTATCATTGGTAATTTCTTTCATTTAATGTGTTATTGTGAGCATAATCATATGTAGATAGATAAATGGAAAACGATGTAAAAGAGCTCTGATTTATTACCTATTGGTTATTGGGTATAATCATATGCAGCTTTTTATACTTCCAGACATTAACCCGATGAAACGAATTTACAAACCACTTAGAGGCGATGAGTTACTTTTAGACGAATAAATCATTTTCATATCCAAAATGTTAAGACTGTACTTCTTCAAGAGCAAGATAATATTCCATGAATGTTTTAGAAAGTTTTTGACAAATATTGTGTTTAAAATAATTAAATATTCTGATAAACACAGAGCGCATCATTTAAAATATTTACATTTTTTTGTTCCTATATTTAATTAAATTGTAACAATTAAATCTTGACCCAAAATCTTAATTTCCCACACAAATATTATTTCTTTTCTGCAATTTATCTTTTTTAAGCATTTCTTACACTTGCATTTTCAGCTTTATTCTCATGGATGAATGTTATGCAAAGATTTATCATATTTTTTTGGTGGCTATATGTCGTTTTCAGTAGCGTTTACAAAAATGGGTATTTTTAATGATGGTGCAAGGATATTCATAACTTAATTGTTTATTATGATAATATTTGAAACATTTTCCTTCAAATTTGAAAAAAACATATTTTACCTTATATATCTTGAATATTGAAACTGCTGACATTGTATTTAGAGGACAAAAGGAAATTATAAATTCCTAATTTCTCTCTAAAATATAAGTTAAAGTAAGTTTCCGATATCAGACTATTCGTTACATAATACAGAAACAAATAATTATTTTTATCCTAAACTTTAAATACTATATAATTTTCTATATAATTCGAAAGTAAAAACTGATATTTAGAATATAATTATTATTCCGTTTTACTTTAAAATATAAAACACTATTTAAAATTTTCAATTTGACATTACAAATAGGGAACGATACTAATTAGCTTTATCATCATTAAATTCCAAGTGATTTTTTTAGTAATTAAAGAACTGCAATTAACTAAGTGAAGATTTATTTGAAGAAAATAAGATAGACATTATTATTAATTTATTTTTATGGTTAAATTTACTTTTGTTGAGAAATCACGTAATATTGTTGATAAAGAAACAGATTTAAAATTATAGGAGAATTTTATTTTTATTCATTAGGTATATAGATATATATATATATATATATATATATATATATATATATATATATATATATATATATATATATATATAAACATTTAGTATAGTAATTTGCACTAAGTTAAATCTAAGCTATTTCGAATTTTCACTTTTTTATCTTCAATTTTTTATTTTATTTTACTTTTTATGTCATCAATTTCAAATAAACCAGGTTGAAAGTGTCATAAAAGGTTTAATCTTTTATGGAATGTACAATGATTCTAATAATACAGATGTGCCAAAGTAATGATTCTGATTAATATAATTTGAATAAAAAAGCCATAAGGTA
Source organism: Latrodectus elegans (assembly GCA_030067965.1). NCBI lineage: Eukaryota > Metazoa > Arthropoda > Arachnida > Araneae > Theridiidae > Latrodectus > Latrodectus elegans. The sequence continues at coordinate 2,938,116 of CM057812.1, read as the reverse complement.
AGTGTTCATTAAAATAATGGGTTTCGTAAAAATAATTATAAAATCATTTGAAACTAAGAAATGTTTTAACTACTTTGTAATTAACATTATTTTATTTTTTAATTTATCTTTTTTGTGATAATTTTTAAATAAAAAATGATGAATAAAATATATCATTATGCGATCACTTTTCTTCTTTATTGACACTAAAGATCAAAATGGGCCTTGAACTGCCTCGTAATAACTTTCCAAACAGCTGAGTTCTTGAGTATTTAATTTTCCAGTTGGGGATTTTTAAGGTCATTCAAGACATCATCAAGCAACTTTTTCTTGATCTCCCTTTTAGACTATTGCTTGTTTTTCCAATACAAGATATTAACTTTTCAAGTGATATTTCAATGTGCCGAAGTCATGTAAATCTATGTACTTTACATAATCGTACTATATTTTGATTGATAAGTGCTTTCAATTTATTATTTTTCTAATTCTCTAACAATTATTATTTAGTTGTAATGAAGTTAAATATTTTCTAAGTAATTTCCGTTCAAAAATCAGTGGATTATTTATGAATTTTTGTGTCAAACTCCAAATCTCGCATTCATATATCCGCATAGGGCAAGGCTTCTCAACGTGTGATATGCTGACCCTTTAGGAGTCCACCGGATAGGGTCCGCGGCCACTATAGGGAACTTGGCCACTTTTGAGCCACGGCTGTGTTTCCCAAGTGTTGACTGTAGATAGTTTAGTGCCGGTGGGTGTGGCTGCCTTGATCGACCTTCTGTATACTCCGGGAGTCAAATGCGTGCGTTAGGTTACGGCGCTCAATAGGTATAAATCTTTTATGTATGATCTTGGAAATGGCGCAAACTCAGTCGACCAATCAGAGTGCCCACTGCCTCTTATGCTTTGTGTGCGGTGGATCGTTACTTTTTAAATGTTGAACTTCCTTCGTGAGTGCACCATTTGCTTTTTGCACAGTTTATTACTTCCACCATGGATCGATGGCTGAAGTCGGGATCATTGAAGAAGTTATCAGTTTCTCCATCGCCTTCACAACAAGGAAAGTTAGAGGTGGAAATTTATGATGAAGGAATACGGCCAATTGAAGAACAGTCGCATAAAGTACACCCTACGGATTTGATATATGAAAATTCAGCAAGTTCTTGATTAGTTGCAGTACCCTGAAGATGTGGAATAACTAAAAAGCGTACGTACAACGAAAGGTATGTAAAATGAGACTTATGGAGGCAGAGGAAGGTATAGCTCAGTGTGTAATGTACGCGCGAGTCATTCCGAACAGTTCAATGGTTCCAGCTAAATTGCGTCGTCATTTTGAAGGTACTCACTGGGAACTCCATTCCAATGAAAATGATTTTTTCAAATATAAGATTACAAAATTAGATACTTTTCAACACTTCATAAAACCCATACAAAAACAATTAACGAAAACTCATTAAAAACTTCTTTTTTGGTAAGTTATCGGGTAGCAAAGTTTTACCATTGCGGAAACTCATAAAACCATGTGTTAGCGATATTATTTCTTGTATGTCAGACGTGAAAAGTCAGTAAAACTTATATCTTCAGTGCCACTGTCAAACAATATTGTCGAGAGATGGATAGTTGTCAAGTCAATTGATATGAAAGAATCTCTGGTTTTTCGCTTCCAACACAATTCATTTTCTCTCCAAATAATCTACTGATGTTGCGGGTGATTTTATTTGCCTTTGTTCGTTATGCATACTCGGGATGTTTCGAAGAGGACCTCTTATTGTGTACACCACTACCTGCCCATACAACAGATACTGAAATATAATGCTTGTTGGACGATTTTTTAAGGACCAATGAAATTCCATGGTCTAATTGCATTGATGTGTGCGCAGATGCTGATAAAGCTATGATGGGTTCAATGGCCGGAGTGGAAACAAAAATAAAAAAGAGCTCGAAGGATGGCAGTAGCACTCATTGTGTTCTCCACACACATGTTTTAGCTACGAAAAATTGTCTGCATCCTTCAAAAATATATTAGATGAATCTATCCGAATTATTAATTAAATAAAATCACGGCCGTTGAAGTCAAGACTTTTCAAAATACCGTGTAAAGATATAGGAAGCCTTCATCATTCTCTGCTTCTCCATACAGAAGTAATTGTGCTCGCACGTGGGAATACACTCTCTCGATTATATTAATTACGTTTAGAAGTCATAGCTTAATTTTAGGATACCATAATACCAAAATAGCAGAGATTATTAGTGGCAAAAACGTATACATGATTATTTGGCAGATATTTTCTACAAATTGAACGAAATGAATATTTCACGGCAAGAGAAAAATGTAACAACGGTCACTACAAACGACAAAGTTCGAGCATTCAAGAGGAAAATCAATTTCTCGGAAGAAAGTGTGGAGGAGCGTGAAGTCAAGTGTTTCCCTCATCTCAACGACTTTTTGAAAGACAAGAAATTGCAGCTTGAAAATAATTTTTTTCATGAAATCCTTGAACAGTTCCGAAGTTTGACGTCATCGTTGGAGCATCATTTCCCAACATCTTAAGATGACTGCAGGAACACGAATGGGTGGACAATCTATTCGCTGAATACAAAAAGCAGAACATTCTTTTGTCAAATGAATATGAGTTGTTGATAGAAATTTCCACAGACTCACAACTTTGAAATCATCTTTCGATAGTGTTAGTTACTTACACTTTTGGATATGTTTTAAAAACCAAAAATTCTACCCCCTTGTTGAAAAAGCAAAACATGTTCTACTTCAAACATACATGTAGGAATCCGGATTCTCAATCTATGCCGGCATCTAAACTATATACTGAAGGTGTCTAGATGCAGAATCTGACATTCATCTCCAGTTGTGAAGTATTGAGCCCAACTTTTCAAAATTGTGTCATCAGAATCAACCTAGACCTACGCATTAATATTCCATTATTATTCCTTCAGACTCAACTCTAGTAAAGAAGAATCCATTGTGTTTTATTGACGAGCAGTGAATGTCTGTATTTTCTATAAATTAATAATTAAGTCAATTCTGTTTGTATTGATATTTTTGCTCTGAAAATTAAAATATTATAAAACGAATGTTGCTTTTCTTTGCAGTATAGTTCCCTCTATTCAATTAGAAATATGGCCTGCCTAGTGTGTGTTGAACGATGCGAGTAAATCCAGCTACAAGTATCTGAATATATATGAAAGATTTCAATATAACGTATATAGATCACGTATACAGAAATATACACAGATCACAAAATAGCACAGTGTTAATAATAATAAAAAATATGACGAGTGGATCAATCACTTAAGAATATAAAGAGCAGATCACTGAAAAATTTCGTCAATATTTTGTGTAAATGACACTTTAACGGAACCAACATCAGCTAATAGGAGCTTCATTTAAAAAATTGTAAAAATGGTGAACAATTTAAGCCCATGCGCTGGGTTGCTAGAAGGAGTTTCTGGCAAATCTTCAGAATAAATTTTTGTGTTCATATAATATCGTTAATTTGACATGAATCACCACAAAAAAATGAGAAAAATCATGACATTTGTTAAAGTATTTATTGATTTCTTCAATTTAGCAGAGACAATCATAATTGAGTCATGTTAAAAAATCATGCAAGCAAAAGAAAAAAAAAGAATGAAAACAGCCGGTTTTATGAAAAATATGAAATTAATACGAAAGAAAAAATTGAGATTATAGACTGATGACACAAAAAAAATGTTGAAGACAAAAGAACATAATGTTTAAACGAAAGGAAAAAAAATCCTAAAAAATAATATATATATATATATATATCATTAAAATTTTAAAATATGTAAGAGAGACACTAAATTTATTGGAAGAAACTTCGTATTAAAAATGTGTGTGATATAATTTACTAAATATAAAAGAAATATCCCTTATTATAATGAAGAGTTTGTCGAGCTAATAAAATATCTCAATTAGTAGCTTAAATAAATAATGATTATACATTCTGAGGAAACAACTGAGATTAATTACAAGCTGTATCAATAGAAAGAATACAGATTCAAGGAGGGCAAAAGTAAAATTAATTACGAAGAGGCAAAACATCAGAAAAAATTAAAACAATACATGATTTAAGCAAATGGTATCAAATTTTTTACTTCCGAGAATATGATTTAAATATTTTAAATACGCTTCATTTTCAATGCTACGCAAAAAACAGAATATATATTTTTTTCATATTTATGGTCAAGATTTTTATAGAGATACCTGTGTATCTAAATTTATCAAACTAGTAAATAGGAAATGCAAAGGTTATAAGTAAATACAGATCAATAATAAAGCTTTGTTTGTGCCTTTAGACTAAAGCAAAATTAGAAAAAATTCATAACGTGAAATATTTATTGAAAATGTAATTGCCACCTTGATCTATGAATTCTTTCCCACCGGGATGGCTGTTTTAAAATTCAATTGCTTTTATGTCTAAAAATTTACATCCTCTATTATATCATCTTCATTTTTGAGATTCTTTTTCTGTAAACAATATTTTGTTAAGACAAAACAAATTGGCAATGAAAACACACAAGATTCGGAGTGTATGATGGCTGGGGAGAATTACCCAACTTAAATCTATGAGTTTCTGAAAAATCCTCTTCCCTAGTACATATCACTGACCTCTTTTTTCATCATGTTTTTATGGTTAACACACTCTTCATCCTCAGTTATCAACTGGACACAGAAGGATCCCATGTACCGTGGAAGCATAGACATGCGAATGGTGACACGACCATTCAAATTCTAACTTAACTCTGGTGTCTAACTTAACCAACGTTACCACTCAAACACAATAAGAAAATCCAAGTTTTTGGATGGTGTATTAAACATTTAGTTGGGCTAAGTAAGGACATTCCGTAATTTTCAATACTGATAAAAAAAATTTTTTTGTCTAGCATTGCTTACTCTTGACGGTACCTTCACCAATCAAAGACTGCCGTCCTAACCGCAACTTATCAGAAAGGTCATCTTTTCATAGACTTTTTTGAAAATGTTCTAATCAATTTATGTTCTTCTGTGACAAACTGCATCTTCACCGATCATTTTTAATAAATTTCTATAGGTTTCTGATACAAATATTTCTTGTTGGAATGTAAACAGATACAGTTGCTTAAGCGAAAAAGATTGTAGCCTTTCTATATATATATATATATATATATATATATATATATATATATATATATATATATATATATATATATATATAATATATAATTGAACTAAATAAATTAATTATCTTAATTTCAACAATTACATAACTGTGAGAACTTTACCAATAAGTAATGTTATATTTTCGCATATTATCTTGTGGAGCATGAAAATTCTTCAAAGGTATTTAACATCAATTTCGCAGTTTAAATGAATTAAGTTGATTAATAATGTATTCAAAGTCTTACAGTTAGTAAACACCTTATATATGCTTATTCCACGTATATTCTAACTAAGAATTAAGAGTTGCTTGTATATAAAATTATTAATCTATAATCGTCAATATTAATATTATTAGTTAATTAATATTATTGTTATTAATATGGAGTTCATCTTATCGAACCTGCAACAATAATAATCTTTAAATTTAGTAACTTCTTAATAAGCTGTCTTCGAACTTGTATTTAAATTATTCATGCATTTAAAATTATTAGAATTGAATATTAAGGACCAAATTTGTGCTGTAAAATTTGAAAATTAATTAGATTAATCTTTTACATATCAATATAATTATTGACTCGTTATTAATAAAATATTTTAACTGAGAATATATTTCTAGGATAAAGAACTGAATAAAATGTCTTTTCTAGAAAAAATATTTCTCATTTTATTAATTAATAAATTTACATATCTAGAGTTTCACAAAATCAAAAATTTCGATTATATAGAAGATAATTCTATAATTTAAATACAAATTTTTAATATAAGATATTATATTGCTTTTTTCTTTGGTGGGCATTACTTTTGTTATAATTATGACTACATAATTTTATATCAGGATTCAGTATTAGAATTTGTAATGATAAATGTTTTTCCTATCAACTGTTTTCATTGAAATAAATGCATTGGTAACAAAAACTTAAACAAATACATCTTCATATTAAAATAATCTCACATTGAGTTTTATTATTCAAATAGAGTTCTTATTTCTTATTCTACATTATAATTATATTTCAGACTATTTCAACAAAAACCAGTTTTTTTTTTTTTTTTTTTTTTTATATTTATCTTCTATGACATGAGGACGAAATTTTAAAAATAACTCCTTTATTAGCGAATTTTCCAGTAGTACGTCATATGTTTGTTTGCACAATAAAAAGAAACAATATTTTAAATTTTTAAAATTATAGAAATTTCTACATTTTATTATTGTAATTGATAAGCGTAAATGAAAAATATAACTAATAGCAGATACTTTTCCCATTGATAGATCTTTTAATATCAATGTAGCCATAAGCGTTTTAAGATATATATATATATATATATATATATATATATATATATATATATATATATATACATTCCTTGATAATTTTACTTCTTTGGGAAAGGCCCCACATGAAGAATTAATTTTTGGACTGCAATAATCAATAATTGCTGCAATTTATTTAGGTACATAATGATAAATTAATGTTTACAAAGAAGAATGTATCATACTGCTCATGTTTCAAACTTGAGTTTTTGTTAACTTGCAAACACATAAACCTTCAATTTTACTATCAATAATTCAATAATTTAGTGTTTAAGATATGCTTGTATAATATTTTAAATTGTGCAAGAAACGTTAAATTGACTAATGAAGAAATAACCACAGTATACAAATTTGTTGTGAAGATACTTCGAGCTCATACTGAAAAGAAAATAAAGTTAAAGCCTATTACCCTAGTAGCAAGCAAAGCACATAATATATGGAGTTTTCTCCGATTTCGTAACACTAACCTGAATCCTCGGAATCTGTATTTTTCATATTTTTATTTGATATAACGTATAATAATTATATGTTAATAACATTTTAAGATGCTGAACTATAATGAAACCTTTCAAATAGCAATAAATGTAAATTTCTTGTAAAGTGAAAATTAGTTTGCTGTATTTAAACATTTTTATGATGCCTTTCTAAGATAATATATTTCTTCATCATTTATCATCTCAAAAACCTTTAATTTGAAAGAATTGTCTGAAAAGATACCTTTGTATATGTTTCTTTTATACAAATTTACAATAGAAATATTGATAAAATTTCAGGACTGTTGCTAAATGTTTATTATTCTTGACTCTTTTGGTGCCGGGTTCAAATCACCGTTTGTGCAAGTGTGTTTCTTTCCCTGGCTGTGTTTCCTTGTTCTTTCTTCTGATATGATAATGTAATGGGGACCACCCTATAAACAGGTGTAGTGACGTAGTTAATGCATTCGTCTTTTTAATAAAATTCACAAGGACCCACCGGGTGACGATAAACGTGTAGAATTTTCTGACCTTATTGTTGAGATGGGTTAGTCAACCCACCGTTTTAAGAAAAATGATAAATTTAAATTGGTAATTTTTATTTTTTATTATATTCAGGTATGTATCAAACTATCATTTTTGATAATCTGCGCAATCAACGACTGAAATATAAATAATTCATATTTAATCGTCGAAAGATAAAAAAATTTTTGGAAAGAATCAGATATTTGTTAATTGTGAACGATGTGTATTATTTATGCGTTTTATAGCAGGTGAAGTATTGTTTTTAGTAAGTAAATGAATAGAATAGTAAGCATTTATTTACAAATAAAGCAATAAAAAAACTATTTTATAAATGGTACATTTTTAAAATTTATGCTACTTATTAAATTTTTGCATGAAACATATTTTGATGTTATTCATCAGCAAAAGATGAATTTTTCCTCAAAATTAAGAAGCCTTTTACTGAATTTATTTGCTAGAAACTTTGTATTCAATTTAAAGTAAATAGCTTGATATTTAAAATGCATTAATATTCAATCTTTTATCTCTGTTTACCTTTTTCATTTATAAATTTAGACTTATTAAAAGCGACACTTTTATTCTTACAAGTCAGTAATTTTCAGAAAATTGAAAAAAATTTTAATGTTCTGATTAAAAATATTGAGATATCTGAGAAATAAAAAGACGTTAAACTATGTTTCAATATTGCATGTTCGTAAAATTATTGTAAACTTTATAAATTAAAAGTTATTATTAGGTAATATATTAATTCATATTTGGACTTTTATAAATTGACGATATGATATTTGTTCAGTTACATTATCATATTATATTACATTAACAGATAGTTCGTTTATTGACACGAGTGTATTTCATAATTAAACGGCTAAATCATGATTTTTTAAAAATAATAGCAATAATTTTAGTTATTATATAAAGGGGAGATTTCATGAGATTAACAGTCATAAAACTTTTGGAAGGTATTCAACATTTACGGTGTTTAAGTAATTTCAACAAAAAAGTCTATAATAAGGAAATCCATAGCATCAAAACGCTTAAACACTTAAAATTCTTAATCTCTGTGTGTATAACTTATATTTTTATAGCCAATCATTATATAATTTTGAAATCCTATGCAATAATACGAAAATATTTTCCATTTTTGTACTTAGTCTTTTAGTAATTTCATATAAATTACATGTTCACCAAATAATGGTTTAAATTATGCTTTTAATCAAATATGACAATATTCAGTTTTTCTTCAAAATTGATCTTATATAATTAATCTATTATTATTATTATGGTAAACATTATAATTGAAATCAACTTTACTGCATATGGACTACAATTCACACATATATACTAATAATGTATGTGACTTTAATATAAATTAGTTTTTATTCTAGCTACACATTATAGATATAATTTATATTGCATTTTAGAATCCATCTTATTAACGATAAATTTGCAATTTTTCAATATATACTGGAATTTAAAGATGCAAAACAACTTTTTCATATTTGTAATAAACAATTAACAAATTAAGTTGTTTATTTTATTTTTTTATTTAAACACACTTGTTTTCTGTTTAAAATATATATCCATTTAAATTAAAGGAAAGTGTTGCATTAATAAAGCATTTAACTTAAATATTTTTCAAATAATAAGGAAAAGGTATTGAGTTTTATAAGAATAAGCAAAATTTAATAAGAATTCTCCTAAGTGTTTTTGTTGCACTGACAGTTTGGGATTCGATAAAATAAAAATTACTTTACTGTGATTAGTAAGTTTTTGAGATATACCTCTTTATGAGTTACGAAAATGACTTACGTATTTGACCATTTATTTTTGAATAAATATAAACCATGATATGAAACACTATCTTTGAAATATTCATAAATAATAATTGTTGAAATGAAAGCAAACTATTATAAGAATGAATTTGAATTTACTTAAAATTGATGTATTGTTGCTATAATAGGCATTAATAGACTAAACAAAGGCGCATTGCGTAAGAAAAAAATATCAAAATTGCAAAAAGAAAAAATTATTTCATCTGTAATCTTAAAGTCTTAATTAATGATTAATGATTAATGAAATCTATTTGTTAAGGTGGAATTATAAATATTTTACTTAATATAGCATAAAGTTCCTAAAATGTGAAAATTAATACTTAATCGCTACCAATTATTAATATTAAATCATAAGCTTTTTTACATGAATAAATGAAAACATTTTAAAATTTGAACATTATATATATTTAAATATACATATTTAAATATGAAATGACTGGAAAATCATATCAGGTACATTTTCTATTTAAATATAAATTACTTAAAAATACAATTAATTGTTTTATATATAAATTCTAAATATCATAAATAATTTTTTACTCCTAAGAAAATGTAATTATCTCATTAAAAAAACATATAAGATAATGCATATATATATATATATATATATATATATATATATATATATATATATATATATATATATATATATATATATATATATATATATATATACGAGGTTTGTCCGGAAAATAGGCATAAAAGTTGAATAATAACTTTATTTTACAGTTTGCAGTTTCCAAAAGGTGGCACTACTGTTGTAACCTATCCCATCAATGCTCAATTAGAGTCAGAGCGCTCTGCCTGTAAGCAAGAGGGTACGGCTGCTTGTTGAAAGTTACCTTTTTTCACCTGCCGTCAGCATGGAACTTTCTTTTATTGAGGAACAGCGCATCAACATCAAGTTTCTCGCAAAGCTGAGCAAGAATGGCCGTGAGATTTTTTAATGCTTGAAACAAGTTTACGGAGACAATTCTCTGAAGAAACCAACAGTAAATAAGTATTTAAAATGTTTTCGGGAAGGCCAAGAACACGTGAAAGAAGACCCACGTCCAAGACGCCCGATGACATCGAGTTCTGATGAAAATGTGGACCGAATTCGGGCTTGTGTTCTTAAAGATCGTAGACTGACCATCAGAATGATTGCTGACAAGCTGCCTATTCCCTAAACAATCGTTTTAGAAATTCTGACACAAAAACTTGAAATTGTGTGCGAAATTCGTACCGAAGATCTTGACGCTAGAACTGAAAGAAAAGAGGATTGAGTGTTGTAAGGTTTGGTTGGAAGCAAAGGAAAAGTGTACTTTCTCAACCGAGTCATCACTGCAGACGAGTCAGGGTACTCTGAATTCGATGTGGAGCTTAAATCTAAAGGAAGGAATAGAAGCTAGCGGGAGGAACCAAGAACAAAAAGGGCGTGAAAATCAAGGTTTAATGTGATGAAAATGTTGATTTTCTTCTTTGAATCTTGGGCCATTGTTCACAAAGAATTTGTCCCTCCCGGTCAGAAAGTTAAGGGAATTTTTTCATTGAAGTTTTGACACCTCTCAGAGCTCGTGTGGCCTGAGATCGACCGGATTTGGCAAAAGGGTAGAGGTGGATCCTTCATCACGACAATGGGCCCGTTGTGTGTGAGTTTTTGGCCCGAAGCTCAATAACCGTGAAACACACCCGCCTTATTCACACGATTTAGCTCCTTGTGATATCTTCTTGTTCCCGAAATGCAAAATGGTGCATCGGGAGCGGCACTTGGGAGATGTAAAAGGCATCAAAGCAGAAACGACATGGCAACTGAACAGCATCACACCTGAAGACTTTCAGCAATTTTATCAACAGTGGAAAGGGTGTTGGTGGAAGTGAATCTCGTCACAGTTTGAAGGAGACCATAGTGTAATACCTGAATAATTGTAAAATAAATTTATATATATATATATATATATATATATATATATATATATATAGAGACACACACACACACACACACACACACACACACACACATATATATATATATATATATATATATATATATATATATATATATAGACACACACACACACACACACACACACATATATATATATATATAAGATACAACTAGGTTTTTAAAATTATACTTACAAAATTTTAGGTGTGTTCAAAGTAGTTTCCTCCAGCATCAATGCACTTTTGTAGATGAATTTTCCATAGATTAAATGACTCAGGTCATTCATTTCTTGGAATAGATGAAAAAAAATGAACTTATAACCACATCAATCTCTTCTGAATGAAAACGACGTCAACGTAAGTTCTTTTTTAGATTAAAAAATACCAAAAGTCACACATAGATATATCAGGTGAATACGGCGGATGATCGATCACTTTAATTAGTTTTTGTTTAAGAAACTCAACTGTTAATCCGGCTGTATTTGAAGATGCATTGTCATTGTAAAGCATTAGTCTCCTAACATTCAGTTCTTGCAGAATTTCTGGAAGACATTTAGTGGTATACCAGTTTGCTGCTACGGTCTTCTGTCCTTCCAACTTGATGGCTTTGACGAATCCCGTACTTTTGAAGAAAACGGCATACATCTTTTTTTTTCAGTGCGTGTTATATTTTCACCACTGTCGGCGTGGGATCATTTTCAAAGTCTCATACTTTGCTTTCTTGACATGTTGGAACGTCAAAAAACGTCATGTACGTTTCATCACCTGTTACAATTTTAGAAATGATGCGATGGCCATCATCATTTAGCAATTTAGGAGTTTCTTTACAGATTCTGACATGCTCCTCTTTTTGGTGCTCAGTTAGACTATGGGAAATCCAACGGCAAACTAATTTTTTCATATGTAATTCTTGATGAAGGATTTTGTATATGCCTGCGGATTCAATGTTAGGTTCCTTCTGTATCATTTGATAGGAACAGCGATTATCAACCATTAATATTTTTCATATGGCGGACACATTATCCAGGATAATTGCCGACGGCGGCCTTCCTGTGTGTTCTTCATCCTGAAGAAAATTGTGACCCTTTCTAAATTATCTAAACCATCTGAATACAGTAGCACGAACTGGAGATTCATCACCAAATGCTAATTGCAACCGTTGAACGCATTCTTCTTGATTTAATCCTGCTTTAAAATCGTAGAAAATCATAGCGCGAAAATGTTCTTACGTCAACTCCATTCTCTCATATGTTTAAAATTTATTCTACGCTAAACAAGTTGAAATAAGTCAATAAAAAATCGTCTTCTGTGTTAAAATACTTTGTATTTTAAAATTAAACCGTTATTTTTATTTTGTAAATTCGCGCCTGCGCGTATCTCAAAAATTTCATAGTAACCCTCGAATACTTTTAAATAAAATTTGCTCATCTCATTTCCTTATTAGTCCTGTTGAGTTTAATATTATGACTCTAATAAAACTAATATGCTGTATTTCTCTAAAACTTAAAATATTTATTTTAATAAACAAATTTCTTATTTTTGATTATTTTAAATGTATTAATTGGATAGCTGTTTAATTTTCTTGTTTAATAATAAAATAAAAATTACTAACATTGTTATTTTGTTAATTTTAATTTAATGTTATTCTGCTTCTGTTAAAAAAATTATTGTTATGAACTAGACCAGATTAGACAAGACTTAGATCAAAGAATGGGTTTGTAATGTTAATAAGAAAGAAAGCGCAAAAAATAGTTTAGAAAATACTTTTTAAACTAAATCACAATCCAGAGGTAAACACGAGTTTTTAAATATTCAACATTTTTCTCAAATAAAACTATTTCTAGAAGAAACTACTCGCATTTTTATTAATTTATCATTGACTTTAAGGATTTGATTGAATGCCGTTATATATTTACATTAAATTATGACAATAATTTAAATTGATGCATTATACTCTTGTAGCAGCACTTAATAAACCATTCATTTTAGAGCATATGATCAGTCATTCAAGACACGTGCTTTTAATTAATTTTTCGGACACTACATAATACAAGATTAATTATTTCCTACAACTGCTATAAAATATACAAATCACACAATAATGTATTTCTTATCTTTCTCAAATGTGGGTTAGATTTCTCAATGACGTAGAATGCTTAGTTACTTTCTGAGGATGAATTATGTTATATTTAACATGCACTTTTTATTTCTTATAAATACAAGTAATCAGAATTAATAAGTAACTTACATACAAAAATGCTATTTTTCTTTCACTAGCTAACATTCACATATTTATCGAAGAAAATGCAATTCTATATATTTTTCAATAATAACAAAAATATTTTTTAAGCCAATTCCAAATGCAATTTTATATAGCCTTTTATTAACTTTAAATTTAAGTATCTGAAAAAGTCTAGTTCATACTTTTTTATGAATTAAATTAATTGCTTTGTACTTACAAAATTCCAAATATTATAAATTTGTTGCACTTAATTATCATAAGAATCGTAACACTGCAAACATTTTATCACTCATCTTATTTGACAAAAGAAAATTTAATTAAATGTTTAAATTTCGGACCCCATAAATAAGGTTGTTTGCCTAATTAAAGCTATTTTGATTTAATTTAAAACTGAGAACATTGTTTCAACATATCATTTAAATACTTTCTCTCTCTTTCTCTCTCTCTAAAGAAATATTAATGCTTTAAGGAAGACATTTTTCCAAAACTTTCTATTATAAATAATATTTCAAAAATAAATTCCTTCTGGAAAAGATTTATAATAGTCAATATTAATTAACAGTATTTATTTTATTGTGTACTTTAACACATATTAAATTAAAGCTTATTATTTAATTATATTACAAAATTATTCAACACTAATTATAAAAAAATGAATAAAAACAGGATAATTGTTCATTTTCACGGAAAACAGAATATCGATTTTCATACTAAATGTTTGCATGCATATTAATTTTGAGAAATGTTACTGTGATTTAATTGAATAAACTAAAACCATTGGTAAAGTCTTCAAAGTAAATCTTTCATCCTTTTTCAATTGCAACGAGAACAATAACTAATAATGTTTTCTTACAGCTTTTAAGAGTGGTGGAAATGCAATAATTATCTTTATAAATACTAAAAATTGAAAAAAATATTATTTTTTCAAACAGTACTTCATTTGCTTAAATAATGAATTCATAAAAAGAAAACTTTTTAAATTTAGTCCCGAGCAAGTTGAATATATTTTATTGAAATGGGAGATGTGTGTTTGTTTTGGAAAATGTATTTCAAAAATAAATTTAAGCAAACACTAAATACTTAAAAAAATGTTTAACATTTAAGTAAATAAAACAAGAAATAAAGGAAAAGAAATAAATAAAATGCAGACGTTTTTCAGAGAATACATCATGGTTAGAAATTTTATATACATTTACTCAAATATATATGTAATTTTTCATTTTAAATTTTAATGTACAACATGAGTAATAAGATTAAATGGTATTGTGCATTATTATTAAAAATCATTTTGAAGTATTTATTTAACTGAAGGTTACACAGTTTATCGTCTAAATATTTTAGTTAATAAGGAAAAAGGAATTTTTATCACATTTACAGAGTAGTAATACTAATTTATCATTCTAAGAAAACATATAATTAATCTTAAAAATAATATTTAAAAACTTCATTTTAGCGGAAAAGCAATTATCAAAATTATTGAAATTTCATTCAAAAGAAAATATAAGTATTAAACTCAATTTCATTTAAGATTAACAGATTTCTTTAATAATTTGTTATACATAGAATTTAAATATAATGATTTAACTTTATTATGATAAATCCCCATTATATAGTTAATTTTTCACTTTTATTTTATTAAATTTAATTTTTCCTGATGAATGAATAAGTTTTTAAAACATGCATTACTTCTAAATCTTTCATATTTAAATTGTATTATTAAGCAGTTAATACCAATTATTTTCCAAAATTTATATCTCATTGAATGAAAATCTGACTCACACAGACTTAGCGAATATTTTAATAATTTTATAGTTATTTAGAGAGAGAAAACTTTACTTTTCATAAGTTCATTCATTTTTACAGTTTTGGAGCGGAGAAACATTTTGAATTGAGATACTATTTCCAAAAATTAATATGTTTTTTTTTTTTATAAATGTAATGTATTTCTTATTTTCATTACTTGTAAAATCAATTATTTAAATTTTACGCTATCATTCGTTATTAACTTTCTTAATTTTAATATGAGTTGATGCATGAAATAATGGCAAATATCCAATAAATAATTAATACCTTATTTTTTCAGCTACAGTATAAAAAGTCGGATTTGATAAAATTTTATTAATAAATGTTAAACTAAAAACAAATCAAAGAAACTTTTATTTTGTAAGAATTTGTCTTCATAAGATATATTACATACATTTTTATCACTAAATTAATTATATTAACAAAAAAAGGCGGTTTATGTCAATAAACTTTAACAAGCATGAAGAGCTTAGTAGTAATAATTTGCATTTATTTTATTGTTCAAATCTCCTTTTTCTCTCATTTAATTATCTTACGCGCATTTCAAACACAAAAGAGGAAAACAATTATTTAATTTGGTCATAAAATAAGAAAGCAGCATTTTCTCTAATAATAATTTTAATAATCAAGCAATTTGTTTCTGCTTTTAATTTTATGACTATTTATATACGAAACAATTCTGTTAGAGCTATAAAATAAAGTTTTACTACTTTATAAGTTTTGTTTATGAGAACATAAATTCAAACTTTTCTCTTAAAATACGACCATTTATATTGACCTTCAAAACTGAAAATGTTAATGGTATAATATTCATATTTCTATGCAATGCATGAATATTACTCTACCAGTGGCTCTATTATTGCCACAAAACAAAACTTTACTTAACAGATAATATTTACTCTGAAGGTTAAATCAATTTAATGTATCTTATTGATACTTTAATTTATCAAAATACGTATTACATAATATTTACTATCAAGTTTTGAGTTCAAATATTGAAACAATATTGGAAAAAATTATATAAAAATCTGAATCAAAATTTAAACCCTTATGATCATTTATATGAAATTAATTCACATTATTATGATCTATTTTTAACTTAACACCACATTTACACATATTTCCTTTAAAGTAACATATTAAATATCTCCTATAATTACAGTCTGTAAAAATATTCTCTTCTTTTCTACGATGTCATAGCTTTAAAATTTTACTTTATTTGATATTATTTTCTGAAAAGGATATCCATCATTTTCTTTTACTAGTTCGCATGCATTTCAAAAATTATTCATTTCATTTTCTTTTGACCACATGTTTAATAAAAATATATTGGATATTCAAGCACATTCATTTCATATTTTCTTTATTATTCTAAAGTAATGATGTAGACATACTTAGGTTTCTATCGCAATGTACTTCTCAATATCTGTTTCCATTCATATATTTTTCATTCGTGCACTTTTACATGTTACAGCTTCCCTCTCATAATAAGAAGTGGTGAAATAGTGGCCAGTTTAATTGTCAGACTGTTACTCGCCTGTGATTCAAAATTATGAGATTAATTGCTTCCGACGATCAGAAAAAGAAGGCACCTGAAATATATTGACACTTGTGAGGCATCTTATAATCTGACAACCACATCTTAATTGTAGTTTAGAATTAAGATGCGAATTTTTATCTTTATTTCATTCAGTAGAAACAGACGGGAATGTATTCCAAATGCTTTTATAAACAAACAAATTTCCTCAGATGTGCATGTAAAAATTTATTTTCTGCTAATAGACAACTTATTTTCATCAACCTTATTTTTTTATGAGTAATACAATAAAAATAAGCCTAAGAGACTGAAATATTATTAAAAAATACAAAAATGTACCCACATCGGTAAGTGTTAAGCAGCTAAATTTTGAAACATCTTATAAAAAGTTTTCTAAGCAATTGTGGCCGAGTGGTTAAGGCAATGGACTAGAAATTAATTTGGATCTTCCCGCATAAGTTGGAATCCTACCGAATGCGATTAGTACCTTTATTTTTTAAATAAACGAAGGAATAATTACATAGAAAGGAATTTCAATTTCTGAAGATTTAAAAACTTTTGTTTTTTCTTTTTAACAGACTTGAAATTGTCTCAAAATATTTACTAAACTTAAATTTTTAACAATTGGAAATCCATGTAACATAGCTTTGCATTTCATTATAAAATGTTTGAACAAAAACTAGTAAATAACAAATGCATAAAATTATTAGTTTTATTTTATAAAGTAGGAAAAAATTAAAATCTTAATTTGATCACATTTAAAGGCAATGGTATAGATTTAAAAATTATTTTCCTTGTTCTTATTTTCTTGTCACATCATAAATATTATATGTGAAAATGTTATGTATGAAAAGTATTTAAATGTCAGATTATTATTAATGTCAGATTGTCAATTAATATAATTGACAGTGTATTCATCAAATAGTTAATTACAATTTACTATCTTCATATTATTTTCCTTTCTTTTTCCCGGATGCTGTTAATTTCTTACAATAATAATGGCCCATGGAATTTATTAAAATTTTCACTGATTATGCAACAATTGCCCAGTTTTTTTGTTTCTGAATGATTTTAATAATCGAGAAGTGATTTTTTTTCCAGAAACTTTTATTTTTGACAATTTTTTGTTGAATTCTAATTAAAAATCCCAAGTATGGAAAAAACTGTTTCCACTTAAAAAAATTCCATATGTGGGGGAAATCTTTCTAAATTTATTGAATTGTACTTTTTCATATTTATAAACGTTTTACTTGGATTTGAGATTTCAGTTATTTTTGCATTTGTATTCTATAACACAATCTGAAAGTATTTAAGCTTTCTAAATATGCTTACCCAATAAACTTTGTTATTTTCCATATTACATAATATAATAAAATATTTTTGTCTTGAATTAAAAAATGCAAATACATATAGAGTATGGATATGAATAGCTCAAGGTTATTTGGATGAGAGAGAAATTGAAAATAAAAAAACAGCTGCAATTACGCAATTTAGTGTTCATTAAACTTTCTACCATAAAATTGACAACAACCTTGAATACTTTTAAAGAAATAATAGATTAACGATTATAAAAATAACTCGTCTCTCGGCAGACTTATCAAAATTATGAAGGAGAAAAAAATTCTAAATATCAAAAAGAAATATCTACACATGCTTTTATATTTTGTTCAAAGGAGCCGATATTTAATGCATTTGAAATGGTTCTATTGCAATAAATTTTATTACTTTTGTGCAAATATTATATTGATGATTAGAATATGGGGCTTAGGAAACGTAGAATAGAGCTCTTCTTTGTAATTACATTTTTATAATTATTGTGGAACATCAGCTGAAATCAACAACGAAAGAACTTACAGCTTTGATAATAATCATTTAAACATCATAAATTGTTGGAAAACCGGATTTTAAATAACAGTAATTCATATACGAGGTTTTGAATATGTGTTCTTTTATGCTTTAACTTTTCCTTACATTTATCGATAGAATCATTCTTGTTTTATATTCATTGTTTAGCAAATTAAATTAACAATTGTTACTACATAACCTACAGTTTATAAAAAATGTTTTGATATATTTGAAATATTATATCTTACATATTTTTGTGATTGAACTAAATTTTTGTCAACATTTTAGGACATCTTTTATGAACCAGTGAAATAAGAAAACTGAAGGGTTTAAAATAAAACTATGTTTTATGTATTTCTAATATCGAAACTAAAAGTATAATTTTGGCAATACTTTAAAGATCAAAATGTACAATCTTAATAGCTTAATTGTGTAAGAATTCGATGGTTTTAAAATTGTAAGGACAGCCAGTTAGTTTTCGTTGTTTATTTTTTATTTCATATAAATTCGTTAAGCCTTTGTAAATGTATCTTAGTATTACAGAATAACTCTAATTTTTATTCGTATCAGATTCTTACATACGCAAATCATTGTGAATGAAAATGCTGAATGTTGCTTTGATCTTTTGAGGAAGAATCGATAAGCTGTGATTCAAAGTAAACTTTTAATTTAAGTTTGAAATACTTTCTCAATGGGCATTAACAACAATATTTAGAAAAATGTACTTAGTTAAATATCAAACAGAACCGTAAGAAAACAAAATTTCTTTGATTTCTTTTTCTCCAGCAATCTTACTATTTATTGTGTCCTCCAAAGTTATAAATAATGAGACATTTCAAAACATACAAGTGTGATATAATGCTTGAATTTAATGCTGCTAATAAAGATATTTTTAATAAAATTTAAGCTAATATTATAATTTCAGTAATATTTCTAGTGAAATATAAAACGAGAATATAGCAAAAAATAGTGTGATAGTGATTATATACAATAAAAACCAATAAGATTAACTTAGAAATTATTTATCTGAAAATAATAAAATCAACTGTAAATTTATGTTGATTTTATTATTTTCAGTAGAATCATTGAAAGGAAAATAGAAAAGCAACAATGCATTGATGAAACAAAAATACGATATACGAAAATGAAAATGAAGATTGCAAACTTTTCTTCAGTTATGATTCATGGTCCAATTCGATTAGAATTAGATCAGCGGGGCATTTCAACAAAAAAAATGTAACAAAGGCAAACTACTTATTTACATAAAAATAGATGCACAAAGAATAATAAGAAAACATAAATAACATGTTCACCGCACATTCAAATCAAAATATTTGACAGAAAGATAATAAAATTGAAAGGTGATGTGAAAATTCAAAATTATATAATACAACTGAAATATACTCTGCAATTCTCATGAACAACTACGTTAAGCACGGCTTGTAAAAACAGAATAGAATAGAAGTAATGTTAAATGAAGTATGAAAAATAATAGAAAAATAAAGATAAAATTGTATGGAAATATTAACAGTTCTAATCACACGGTATAAAGCAGTCAACAGGTGTAAATAATACAAGAAAAAGAGTATATATTTTACGACAACTATTGAATTCGACGTTTAGTTTATAGTCCAATCTATTTCAGAATATTCTTATACTCAATTATATCTAAACAAAAATTGATTCTAAATGAAAGTTAGGGAAGAAAATTTAACAAATCATATAAAATATTGGGAAAAAAATAATTTTTAATAACAGAATTTTTAAGATGCCGCTGCAAAAAAAGAAAAGTTTGATTTCATATATCGAAACTCCTAAAAGGTAATTTAGAATAACGTTTATGTGTCACTTTTAGTTTATAAAAAGGAACTTATTTACCACAGAGGAAGGAATGAATGAAATAAAAAATAAAAAAGGATTTTGTTAACAATGTTATTTAAAGGTACATATTAAAAAGTATTTATAAATTACAGTTAAAAAATTACCAAATTTAAAACAAATATCGAAAATTTTAATCAATAGCAATAATTAAACTTAAAAAAAATTAATAAAACTACTAGTTTCCATTTTAGGAAAGCAGAGTAAATGTCAGAGAATAATATTTTATGCTAAAATTTAAATTTCAAAAATCATCAATATATATATAACATACAAAAATTACGTTAAGATAAAATTTAAAAATAATTCATCTATGTTTTATTTTCCAGTAGTTAATGAGGCATGTTATTTTGTTTCTTATCGTTATTAACTTCAATAGTGTTTTTAGAAAGATTTAGTTTTAAGATAAGAAATAGCTCCCTTTTCCTATATATCATGTGGTTGGAAACTAAGACTGGTAAATTCAGCAATAATAAAAATAACAATAACAAGTAATAGATCTCTAATTATCCAAATCAATTTGGGACTGAATCCTATTCAGATAATCAAAAATACTGATAATTGGATTATTATGAAAAAATTATCCATTTTTAACTATTATACGTTAAAAATAGGAGAAAAACTACTTATTATAACAGAAAAAAATCTTATAGTCAATTATATGAAAGGCAGAATAACAAATGTTATTCTGCCTTTCATATAATTGACCATAAGATTTTTTATAACGGAATTTATGTACAGTACTTTAAATGACAGTCATCGTTTGCTGAACATCTCGGTCAGTGAGGCATCGATTTCACTGCCTTCAACCGTTTTCGGACAGTCAAATTCCGCATCCACTTGACGGTAGGAATTTACGCGTGGTACCACAGGATCTGACACTCCACGAAGTTGTTAAGTCCCACCCCTTTTCTAGTGGCATACACCATGGAGGAAGGAATATTATGTTCCTTCTTCCATGGCATAAACGTCCGCTGTACTGTTTTCAATCGATAAAGGATTATGACTATTTTTTTAGCTGAATATTTACATATACCACATCATTGGACTCAGTTTTCAAAATTATAATAAGTACCAAAATCTCATTATTTAACCTCCAAAATTCTCTTTGTTATTTATAAAAAAAACTCTGAAAATAGTAATATATTTTCCATGGAGTCTGGATGTCTCTACCCTTCCGGCAGTAACATTATCCTTACCAAAACAGGTGGCACTTCCCATACACTGGCATTTGAGATTTACATTTGCTAATAAAAGTAATTAAATTTTCCTCTCCTAATTGTAACAGAATTTCAATTTTCCTCACTACATCAATAAGGCATTTCAAGCTTTCTGTAAACTGCTCACGAAATACCTTCGAATATTTTCATGAATCTTGAACCTTTAAATAAAATCTTGGAAAGGAAAATTTTATGTTGAACCTTGAATTCATACTTTCGATGGGGAAGCATTTTCTAACTTCAAGTCAACATCAAAAATTATTGAAAAGAGCATTAAGTAGCTAAATTTTATAACATTTATTAGATAATGTAATGCATTAAAAGCAACTTTTTGCGGAATTTTGGAATTTTAATTAGAAATAATGATGTAGCTTATTTTTTTAATCTAGAAACACATACATTCCATATTTTCTTTTTTTTACGTGATGATTTTCATTTTCCTAATTAACTAGTTATTAATAAAAAACTAACAATTGTACTGCATGGATTTTTTTTTTTTTTTGCAATTTAATTATAAGTTTCTGGTGACTATGACGATATCAAAATATTTTTGCTGACTGCAATTGTTGATTTTTAATTAATTTTCAAGTAAGGTCATGATTTGAGTAAAAAGAAAATATTTAATCTTCTCAGTTACAATCTTTTGCTTTTAATTTGCCATTATACATTTATTTATTATTATTTAAGATTGTTCTGTTAGTATATTGTGTCCTTTTTTATTAAGATTTGATTGATATCAATGTATTTTGCAATATATTAAATAGCTGAGTTAATATTAGATTTTATGTACTTGAAATTGTGTTTTATATTTGTTTTTCTACATACATAGTTCATCAATTCCACTCTTCGTCTGTTATGCTATTATTATCGTGTAAATTTCTAAGTTCACTTTTAACATCTGCGGTTGGTTGGTTGGTTGGTTGGTTGATTTTTATGGCGCAAGGTCCAGATAAGGACAAGCTGCGCCAACCACAAGATATTATGCACCACTTTTTTTTTACCAATTAAAAGCATAAAATAGTTATATAGTTAAAATGTACTTTAAAAGTATAAAATAGATATATAGTTAAAATGTATATTAAAGGTATAAAATAGAAACATAGTTAAAGTGTATATTAAATGCCTATAAACATACAATATATACATGTATAAAATTAAAAACTTGATATTTAAATAAAATATTTCTAAATCAGATAAAATTCATAAATCCTATGTCTTTTAAAAACGGAAATAGATTGCGATGGGGTGGTTCCCCAAGCAGGTCTTCTAATGTTAAAATATTACTATTAAAATATCTAAAACGCTGATGGTTAAAATCTGGGCACGAAATTAAAATATGATATACTGTAAAAGGTTCATCACACTTTTCACACCATGGTTGGAGATCACTTAAGATCAAATGTTTGTGGGTGAAACGCGTGTGACCAATTCGAAGGCGAGTCAGTCTGACATCTGCGCTTCGTGGAGATAAAACAGATAATGGAATGATGTATGAAAATATGGAATGGAGTTTGTTGCTGACTTGCAGGTCCCAGGATTCCTGCCAAAGAGAATATATGAAATGTTTGAATCCTTTTCTCATGTCCATTGATGGTATTGAAGGCAAAATGGGAAGTAGCTGCAGATTTAGCGGCAGCATCAGCTTTCTCATTGCCATCTATTCCTATGTGGCTTGGTATCCAACAAAACAGTATCTCAAATCCCTTTGTTAGTAACAGTATCAATTAATTTGAATATCTTAGACACAACTGGATGGCAATTATTGTTGTTATTCCTCAAAGCTTCTAATACACTCATACTGTCAGTGTACACAGAATTTACGTTCATTTTTAGTTTGTAGCAGCTGAAGTGCTCGGTATATAGCCGTAGCCTCAGCGGTGAAAGATGGAGCAGGATTTGTGAAGGCTATAACTGTGGAGGTATCATCAAGATAAACTCCACAGCCAACTGATCCTGGACATTTGGATCCATCCGTAAATACTGGACTGTAAATAGTGTACTGACAGCGATGGAATGAATAAAGCTGTTGAAGAATAGCAGTACTTGTGTCTGATTTTTTATTCTTACCAAAGGGATTTAGCACAATAATGTGGATTATACCAAGGAGGATGTGCGAAAGGTCGGTGACTCGATTCGGACATCACATAGGTCAGAAAGCAAAATATAAGATTTAATACGAGAGAGAAAAGGTTGAATGCTTGATGGTCTAGCATTATATAATCTCTTAAGAGCAGCACTTGGAATCGTGGAACGCAAGGGATGATGAGGTGAGGACATTATTTTTGAATAATAATTAAGAGACAGCTGTATCCGCCGCAGGTCTAATGGCAATTGCTGGCAAATTACATATAGACTCTGGACGGGTGATGTGCGAAAAGCTCCACAGCATATCCTTAAAGCAGTATGGTGAACAGTGTCCAATCTGCGTAAGATGGAGAGTCTAGCTGATCCATAAAGCAACACAGCCGTAGTCAATTCGAGATAAAATTACAGACTGATAAATTCTTAGGAGTGATGTGCGATCTGCACCCCAAGATGGTCGAAAGCACTTTGAGGATGTTAAGCAGTCGCTCACATTTCTTCCGCAGATGTAAAACATGCGGAAGGAAAGTTAACTTCTTGTCAAAAATCACGCCAAGGAATTTTATCTCACTGACTACAGGAATGGGTCTATTATTTATGTGAAGCACAGGATCATTATGGTAGCTAGTTTTCCTACAGAAATGGACACAGCAACTCTTACTAGGAGATATACTAAGACCATTCCGTTCACACCAAGTGGTTAAATTATTTACAGCTGTTTGCAATTGTCTCTCAATTATATTCATGTTTGAACCCTGATATGAAATTTGTAAAGTCATCAACATACAAAGTGCCATGAACAGAAGATGGTAATTGATGGAGTATGTCACTGATGAAAAGGTTAAAAAGGGTTACGCTTAAATGCTACCTTGAGGGACACCCTCAGCTTGACTAAAGGTATTGGAAATTGTAGTTCCAACGCGCACTTTAAAAACGCGTGAGGCCAGAAAATTTTGGATAAATATTGGAAGATTACTCCTTAAAGCCAAGATTATGCAGAGTACGGAGAATACCATAGCGCCATGTACGATCATATGCTTTCTCAACGTCGAAGAAAATTGCAACGAGATGGTTTCTTCCTCACGAAAGCATTTTCAATTCGGGATTCTAGATCCACTATGTTATCTATAGTGATCGTCCTCTTCGAAATCCGCTTTGATGAAGATGTATGCAATTATTCTTCTCTAAGACGTAAATGAGTCTAGCATTGACCATACGCTCAAATGTTTTGCATAAGCAACTCGTAAGAGCTTATTGGACGATAACTCAGAGGTCAGATGAATCTTTTCCAGGCTTCAATATTGGAATCACTATCGCTTCTCTTCATGAAGTAGGATAACATGTTCAGTCCAGATTCTATTAAACAATGAAAGTATGTTTAATAAAGAATCATGATTTAAATGACGGAGCATTTGATACGAGATTCCATCTGGTCCTGGGCTAGTGTCGTTTGCTTTAGATAAAGCAGACTTCCAATTCTGACAGTTCAAAATTACAATTATAGGGTAGAATATGTCGATCATGAAAGCTTAGAGGTGTCCGCTCAGAGATTCTTTTAATCCTTAGAAAAGTAGGATTATATGAATCAGAGCTGGAAACCTAGCAAAGGTTTCACCGATGACATTAGCAATATTCTACCGCTGAGGAGTGTATTGCAGCTCCGGTTTTTAATACAGGAATGGAATAATCCTGATAAATACCATTGGCTGCTTTAACTTTCCTCCATAATTGTTTACTTGTTGTCGATGAATTGATTGACGACACGCAGCGAATCCAAGATTCTCTTTGACTCTGACGTCTAACTTTTCGAGCTTCAGCTTTGGCTTTTTAAAACCAACAAGATTCTCCGTAGTAGGGTATCTTCGGAATATATTCCATTGTGCCTTTGTTTCTTATAGGAGAGTTGACACTTTCATTCCACCAAGGTTTCTGTGTTTATGTGGAATGATGGAATTTAGGGATAGCAACATCCGCAGCTCTGATTATTGTGTCAGTGACATATTTAACGGCATCATCTATCACATCTGTCTTAACTCTTGTCTCACTGATCACAGCCAATTGCGTGAAAAGTGACCAATCGGCTCGACTGTACACATAATTAGGTGGTTTGTGACACACACTATTATTTCCAGCCTGAGACACGATTAGAGGGAAATGATCACTATTGTAGAGGTCATTTCCAACTTTAAAATTCAGCAATGGCAAGAGTGATGGAGAACATATAGCCTAAGTCCAGAGAGTGAAATAATGTCTGTGTAGGTTCGTGAAAATAAGTTTTCTCGTCGGTATTCAGCAGACAGAGGCAATTGTCAGATATGAACTGCTCTATCTGACGACCGCGAGAATTCGTATCTTCACTACCCCACAGAGTATTATGACCATTAAAATCACCTAGAAGCAGAAATGGAGCTGGAGTTGGTCAATTAAATCATCTAGTTCCTCCGAATTTACGACGTCATGTGGTGGTAAATACAGGTTGCAAACAGTGATCAGACAGGTTACATGAATTTTCACTGCTACAGCTTGTAATGTAGTTCTTAGTGGATGTTCTGTACTAGAATATGAGTTTGATGTGAATATACAAACTCCTCCAGATACGGACGCATCACCACCATTATCCTTTCTAAAGCATTGAAACCCACGCATTTTGGTGTTAACAGTGGGCTTGTGAATGTTTCCTGGAGAGCCACACATGCGGGGTTGTAGCGAAGATAACAGATTTGACGTCGTCTATTCGAGAACGGAAACTCGACAATTCCATGAAACAAAGGAAGTCATTAATGGGATGAATGTTATTCACCAGCAGTGCTCATCTGAGTTTCTGATGAATCCTCAAAACTATCTCTATCTGAGGGATAGAGTTTAACAGCATCTTCCTCCAACGCTAGCCTCGCTTTTCTTTCTGTCAAGGAAGACCTACGAACGCCCTTCTTTGGCAAGTTTTAATTTTTTTGCTTGAGATGCTCTTGATTTTGCAAGAGTCAGTTTGTGTACAGCGGTTGAAGATTTTGTATCATTTGGTTTGGGAGATTGTTTTGTTGAAGGCTCTGAAATACAATCAGTTTGTGTGCAGCAAGACCGAGTTAGTAACAGTCGCATAGCTGATACCTGGCTGTGGTGTACGTGCGGCGACAATTCGTCGAGCCTCCGGATATGACACACTATTTTTGATTTTGACGGAAGTACTTTCTTTCCAACTGCCATGATGGGCATGATCGTGAATAGGCAGGATGGTCGCCTTTGCAGTTGACACAAACCTCCTTAGCATTGCAGGTAACACTATCGTGGCCAACGTCAGCACAACGGGCACATGTAAGTTTACCTCTGCAAGCTATTTTTGAATGACCAAATCGTTGGCATTGAAAGCAGCGAAGCGGATTTGGTATATAGGGTCTTACAGAGCATCGCATATAGGCAACTTTAATATGTTGTGGTAAATCAGGTGTTGAAAATGTCAAAATCAGATGTTTTGTGTTGATAGAAACACCATCTCGTTTTAAGAGTAATCCGTTTGACACACAGACTTTTTGAGATATTAAATTTTCCAATATTTCGTCTGTAGACGTATATATCAAATCCGCTGCGAAATTACTCCCTTGGAAGAAGTTTAATGTCGTATGAGGTTGAACGACAACATCCACATTTCCAATTGATTTTAGTGATTGTATAAGTATTGCTTGCCTTTCGGAAGCAATCTCAACCAAAAATATCCCAGTTCTTAGTCTTCTAATATTTTTTTACTTCACCTACACAAGATGAAATACTCTTTTCAATGAGAAAAGGTGATACAAATTGGAAAGAACACTCCTTCAGTTCTTTTAACTATGAAATATTTAGCGTTCATCATGGACAATTGTTGCTCCAAAGGGAGGAAAGAATTAGTAGAAATATTCATGTAGAATATCATAAAATTCAGGGACTAGACGGCACCACCCACCACGGAGCCCTACGAGAAGATACAGGTTATTGTACCAGTGCTAGTCAGTCCTTGACTCACGGTACATCCCTGAAGTGGACTCCACCCTTAACGAGTCACCCAGTAGATGTACCGATCGCTTGATCCATAAAGCCGATTGATGTGCTGAGGACCACAACACACCTCCCGTTTACCTGAAGCAGAGGCCAAAGCAATGTGTTGGTCTCAGGAGGCCTCAATTACCAGGATCCTCCTTTCCAGGGACACGGGTCTCCACGCACGGCAAACACGTGGGTGATTTAGTCCTCAAGAGTAGCTAATAGCAACAGAGCGGCGACAGCTACTCAAGGAGCTTCCTCAACCTCTATCGAGGAAACCACAACGAGGGAGAAAAGGAAGGAAAAGCAGAAGAATAGAGGAGAGAAGAAAATAAAGAAGAGGAAAGATCACTAGGGTACCTCGGGATTGTGACACCCGTGTTTACCTAAAGAAGGTAAACCCCCTGAGGGGTTTTAACATCTGCGTATGCTCTTTTTTGCAGTTCGTATCTTAACCCTTTGGACACTGATTGTTTTTGGTTGATTAGCATATTAACGAATTTCAATCAAGCCTGTATCTCAACTCTTATTAGTGATAGAGACACAATATTTTTTTTCTTCTAATATTAGATCCTTATTATCTTGTATTTTAATCTATTTGGAATTTTTAAATGCTATTTGTATAAATTTTGGCATGCAGTTCAACAATTAATTCCTCAAGATCCATTTGATTTTAGATCCAAATGTTCAGCTATCTTTATACATCTATATTTAAACTTAGTTACTAAATAATCTCTTCAATACAGTACTGTTGGTAATTTCTAAACTACATTAACTTATTAATTCTTCCATAATTGAATTCCTTTAAGCAATCTATAAAATACAGCTTCCGGCCAACTTGTCTGGTGGTCAGCGTGCCTGACAACGGATAAGGAGGTCCTGGGTTCGAACCCCGGTTCAGGCATGGATGTACTTTCTCTCTCTCTATCCTGTCTTTGTCCTTTCCTTATATGTGAATGAGGTGTGTATGGTTGCTTACCCTATAAACGGGTTCCCATGGCTTGTGTGTGTACTGAAGAAGTCGGACTACACACAAATACTGTTCAGTTGAAAAAGTGAAGCAGCGCACAACAATTTGCCAGCCTAGCTGGCGCACGAGAACAACAACAACTTAAAATAAAGTTATTCGCTTTATATATTAAAATAATTTTGGCACTTGCTACTTACTCATCAGCATTAATTATCAGCCAAAATATATAACTAAAGAAATAAATATGGATCATCCAGAGCAGATTGATTTTTCTTCTAATACTCCAACCGAAGGAAGAGATAATTATACTCTCAGACCTCGGCAAGGAATTAGAGCAAAAAGAATGTCAACTCAAGAGACAAGAATGACAACCTGGCCTGTAGTGAACTTAGAAGGTGTTAATTTATATTATGAAGATGATCGATCGCTCTTCCTAAATAAAGAACATAGCGTCAATAAAGACAATTATAACACCCTATATTATAACGATCATGAACCTGAAAGTAAAATATTAGAAAAACTAAGGATGATAATCTGGGAACAAAAATTTTCGAAATACGTATTATCGGAACATAAACGTCTAAAATCAGACAAAATTCTTAATCATGTAGAAAATTTAGTGAAATTAAATAAAAGAATACCACACAATAAACATCTCTGAAGAATCAAATAAGAAACTCTATATATTTAAAAGTGCCCTCATGAACAATTTTTAAACATCAATACAAAACTAAATGAGATTTTCGAAATGCAATCAAAGATAGAAATATCTATCTCCGAAGAAGAGAGCAAACCAAAGAAGAGTACCCCAAAACCACTACATAGTGAGGTATTAAAGAAGAGAATGGAAAAAGAAAAAGATACCAAAGTCGTAATTATGCCCAAAGAAAAGTATCTCTCCAGAAATTCATAAAGAAAAACTTTTCCTGCTCAATTAAATCAAGTAGGATAGTTTAGGTTAGATTTTCAGCCAAACATTCTTGAAGAAATAAAACAGACAAATCAAAGTTGATTCAAAAGCTTACCATAGAAACTCACACCATAGATGAACCAAAAAATCCAACTTAAAAGATTCTTCTTCTTAATGTCATAATTTCAATTAAAGAAGGTATCATCAAAGTATTGGAGGATGAAGCACAAATAACAAGATTGAACAATCCAGTAAATATAATAGAAATTAGAGAGCACAGATACAAACATGAAATTCATCACGTTGTTATTGAAGCTGACAAGATGATGAAAGACATAAAAAAAATATTTGTTCTTCGGACTTCGGAGAGTAATTGTTAGACCATTCAGAAATATACGAATATGTTACAACTGCGAGAGCTTTCAGGTTATTGGCCGATATTGCATTTCAAAACCATTTGGAGGAAATGCAGTAAAAACTATAGCACTGGAAATTGCAAATCAGAAAGCAAAGTGGCTTCTTATAATAAACTGATTATAACTTCCAAGAAAAATTTGTGAATAAATTTCTGCTCAGCAGCAAAAGACCCATTTAGGAAAGTATACAAATCAGCGTTCAATAAAAGTATTCTTCCCTCCAACCTTTTTAATCCATCTTCATATATATTTCTAGGCTCTCAACTAGACGCAGGAAATAAGGTCCTTGTCACAGCAAATAAGTCTCTTCCCAGAACCTCTAATCCCCTTATAATTGCAACCACTTTTTGATATTCAATTTACTTTGAATGATATACCCTTTAGCAAGGAAGAACAATTTGTAATTAAGTCTATACCAAGGGATAAAGCCCCAGGATATGATGGAATAGATAACTCAGTCTTTAAAAGCATAAATAATAGCTTGCCAGACATTCTATACAAACTCCTAAGCAGATGCTTATTTTCCCAAATGCTTTAAAATAGCCATAATTATATTATTTCCTAAAGAATGTAAAAACAAATATGATGTACAATAATACAGACCTCTCAAAATTACATTATTCAAAATTATATAATTCAATTCTCTTTATAAATTTACCCTACAGGCAAAATTTATAAAGAATACAAGGACACAAAATTCTTGTGAAACTGATCCTATTCTTCCTGCACCAAATTTGATTGAGAAAGTTATAAAAAAAGAAATAATCCATCTTGGTGCGTTCAATATTGAGAGGAAAGTAAGAATACAAGAGAAAAACCATTTTCCATGCAACAATGAAGGCTACCTGTTAATTTTCACAGGTGGTTCAAAAATAGAAGAAAAAGTTAGATCCGGCGTGGTAATATACTCGGAACTAGATTAACAAAGTACTTGGAGTACTGGGCTATAACTTGAGAATACAGTACACCAAGATGAAGTTTATGCTCTGCGAAAAGCCATACAAGTAGCTGCTTCACAAGCTATGCCAACAAACAACTGGTCAGATAGTCATGTTTGCCTTAAATCTTTATCCAATCCACTTAGCAACTATCCAAAGGTATGAGAAATGCAAGTTCTTTTAACAACAGCAAATAACATCATGTTTGTTTGTGTAAATGCCCATCAAGGTGCAGAAGGAAATGAGGCAGCGGACAGACTTGCAAAAGTGGCTGCACTATCAAGTAATTCTTCTCAGGTTCCATTACTACCACCGTGTCATACTAAATCCCTACTTGTTAGTTGGATAATGAATTGCTGACAGGAAGAATTGGACAATGGAATAACTTAAAGAAATCTTCACGAGATGATACCGAAAGTTACTAGGAAGGTACTTTTCTTTATAGGCCAAGGACCATTTCCATCTTATTTCCACACGTTCCAGATTTCTGAGTCCAAAGATTGCTCTTGTGTAAAGTAAGATGAATCACCCCACTTCTTGACTACTTGCTCCTTAACATTATCTTGGCAAAAATTGGAAGATTATCTGGAAGAAGATAATTTTGAGAAATCGTACAGAGCGATCGAAATTAAATAAAACTGTTGAATTCCTAATAAACAATGAAAACTTAATTCATTAGATTAGGAACTCTTACAACTTAGCTAAAGACAAGTTTTGAACTAAATTTAGCCCCCATCTTTGCAAATATCAAAAACGATTTTGAATATGATTTATAGATTTTAATTTAATTATAGTCCAGGCATTTGCAAAATCATAATTTGTTATGCACTTAATGTATATAATTCATCATAACTGCATTATATTTTCATCGTGTTTCATTCCGTACTATTAATTGCAATCTGATTGTATATTTTAAGACATGTTGTTAAATAATCATGTTCAATTATTTTAAAAATATTTATAATGTCATTTATTAATTATTTTTAAATAAATGTCTCAGCAACTAGCATTAAACTAGTAAAACTCCTTACAGTTAAGTACAAAAGATTTTGCTGGTATGAACTGTCAGCTCCATTTAGTTCCAAGCTGTTAAGAGTCGACCAATTCTTCACTTGTTTTGATAGCTTTTTCTTTTTTCTCTCATTTTCCTTCTCTTCTTCAGTTTAATATATGTTTTCTCAAAGCTATTCTAATAAACGTGTCTGGTTCAACTTGGACACTAAGGTCATCTTATTCCTCAATTTTTTTTTCCCAATAGGTTTACCCTCATTTTAAGTTGAAATCTGGAACATTGAATTTCTAATGTGTATGTGTATTTATAGATAGATAAAAAAATATGAAACTGAGAGGAAAATATGGCATGATAACAAAAACACAGAAAATAAATTTAATAACCTCACTGAATTCTCATCAGAATGTAAATTTTTACAGTAAGTAGAGATTTTCATCAAACAGAAATATGAAGAAAGCTTGTAAGCATTTGTATGCTTATTTCAGATGCATATAAATATGCAATTTAAATTAAAATAATTTTTTTTGCTCTGATCATTAAAAATATTTTGTATTTTGGAGATTATTTTCATTCAAATCTAATAAAACAAAATAAATTAAGGAATCTAAAAATTAATTAATATGATGTCAAAACCGGATTATGAAAGTGGTTTCTAATAATATTTGTCCTTACTTTAAATAACTGTTTTTTAATTTAATAAAAACACTTTTATAACACGAATGTATTTGAAGAAAATATGCTTAATTAATTAATTAATTTCCTTGTTTTTTCCCTCCGAGTTGAGAAAAAAATCACTTGTATTCATAATTAAAAGTGGCAATACTTTTTTTTTACTTGCAAAATTTTTCTTATAACTATTAATAAAGTCAACTATTTTTTAATTTTCGGATAATTAATAATTACTTCTAGACCTAGTTACTGTTTTCTCCATTAGGTAGTATCTAATGAAAGTAAAGTAGAAATTAAAATTGTTTCGCATTGAAAATAATTTCAATGAAACATATAAATCACATAGCCATTCTCTATGCATGCAATAATATTTTCATCTTCGTGATGGTAGTGTTAAGAAACCCTCCTTCCATGGGGCTCTGCTTCCATACTGGAGAAAGGTAAAGTTGGAACCGGCAGGCGTGGGGAGGAAAATTCAGGGGTCCAGAGCAGTAGGTGAATGAACCTCAAGGAGGAAAGGTGTAGCTCTCGTTCCTGAGATACCCTAAAATTTTATTTCCTTTCATATGATTATTTTTATATGAAAGTATTGTTTTGTATATGTATGTGTGTGTGGTGTTATGTGTATTTAAATATAATAAATAATTAGCGAAAATTTCGCTTTTTATTTTGCTACGCCACAGTAGCTACAAAGAAACACATATAATAGTCCATTAAAATTGTTACTCTAAGTTTGCGGTACCACACTAAAAGTAATTTTAAATTATGTAAAGAAGATAACAGTGCTCTGCAAAGGTTCAACTTCTTAATTCGTGTATACAAATGAGGCTCCGGTAAAGAAATGTTCAGTAATTTTAATCAAAGAAATTTTACGGCACGTTTCCCACGCCGAAATTGGTTTTGAAGTTGTTTCCCAATAAAAAGCAGTTGTGATTAAAATGAATCGAAATTTTGATTGAAGTATGAGTGATAATACCCATCTGTCAACATTTCCAAGTATTCCAAATGAACAAAATTTCATGTCCTTCGTATAGTATAGGGCCCTTTATAGTACTCAAATAATGAATTTATAGAAGTGTGAATATAATTTTTATGTCTGCATATATTTCATTGATAAAAACTATTACACTTAAATAATTAATTATTGCCGAATATTGTAAATAAAAATAATACAAATATTTCAATACTCCTTGATGATTTCAACTAAAAATAATATCAATGTTTGTTCTTGTCTTTTTTCATTTTGCTCTATCTTCTGCTCTTCTGTTAATATGTTAGTGGCTTGAATCAATGGAAAGTGGCTTCTTAAGCCAATGGATTGGGATTTATGTAAGAAATCGTTTAATTAACAAACTGATTCTTCTACAATATCTTTAATTTTGATATATTTCTTCTTCGATAATATTTTTAATTTTGATTCCAACGAGTTGAAGTTATGGAACCTTTACTCATTATGAGTGTCGTTTCCAAATCCATTTGACTATTGTTAAGGGCGTTTGACTCAAAGTAATTTGAAATGATTTCTGGAGTCAGGGTTTCGTATATTCGTAACACTCAATGTTTTATGCACAAAATGTTCATCGAATCAAAAAGAAAAAAGAGAATTGGAGAAGCTTAAACAGATTTCAAGAGAACGTGAAATGACACAAGAGATGTTGGTGAATCGGGCACAAAGGATATTGGTAAGTCGGAGAACCCGGCAAGATAACAGTTATGTGTCAAAGACGCAAAAAATAAAATATAATAATTTTAGGAAATTTCTGAAGCAAAATCGCAAAAAATTTGAAAAATAATTATTTAAAAGAACAGATAATTGTCATAATTTTAAAAACTTCTACAAACATTATAAAAATATAACAAAATAATACGTATTTATTACATTTAAAAATCATGAATGGATTTTTTTTTCTCATTTTTTGACACTCGAAATTCGATGATGAACTTCGCCTTGTTTACTGCCTCTCGCATTACGTAGATGAAACTTCATCTGACGTCATGGATATTTTAAGCAATTGAGAATGGTAGTAAAGTGACGTAATCATGATCTCAACTATGACGAGAAAAAATCAACTACACTACTGGCTACTAAAATTGCTACACCAGGAAGGCAACATGCTACAGACGTGGAATTTATACGAAAGGAAGAAGGTGCTGTGATAGGCAAATGATTAGCTTTTCAGCTCATTCAAACAAAGCAGGCAGCAGTAGCGACACCTACATTGTGTTTAAATGAGGAAATTGTTCAGCCAGTTCCTCATACACAAATTGCATTTGAACGTTGCTGCCTGGTGAAAGGTTGTTGCGATGCCTCGTGTAAGAAGGAGAAATGCGTACCAGCACGTTTCTGACTTTGATAAAGGTCGAATTGTAGCGTACCGGGATTGCGGTTTATCTTATCGCAGTATTGCTGCTCGCGTCGGTCGAGATCCAATGACTGTTAGCAGAATATGGAATCGATGGTTTCAGGACGGTAATACGGAACGCCTTGCGGGATCTCAACGGCGACCTATCACTAGCAGCCGAGAAGAAAGGCATATTATACGCATGGCCGTAATGGATTGTGCAACCACGTCACGAGCCGTGAGTCAAGAAACGAGGTCGTTTGGAAGACAACAAGTGTCTGCACGAACAGTTCGATGACGTTTGCAGCAGCATGGACTCTCAACTCGGAGACCATGGCTGCGGCTTCCCTTGATGCTGTGTCATAGACAACAGCACCTTCAATGGTGTGATCAACGACCAATCTGGGCGCACGAATGGCGATACGTGATATTTCCGATGAATCCAGATTCTGTGTACAGCATCATGATGGTCGCATCCGTGTTTGGCGGCATCGTGGTGAACGCACATTGGCAGCGTGCATTCGTAATCGTCATATTGGCCCATCACCTGGCGTGATGGTATGGGGTGCCTTTGGAGACACGTCTCGGTCACCTCTTGTTCGCATTGACGGTGCTTTGAACAGTGCACGTTACATTTCTGGTGTGTTACGACCCGTGGCTCTACCCTTACGTTTCAGTAGGATAATGCCCGACCGCATGTTGCCGGTATTGTACGGACCTTCGTTGATAGGGAACATGTTCGGCTGTTGCCCTGGAATACCAGCATGCTTCTGGCGATGGTCCGGTCGAGATCTGGGATATTGAGGAATAATATAGGACTTGACGGTTCGTAAAAAAATTTTATAGCAAATCTTCTACGAGAATGTATGCCAGAATAAGTGAGTGGGTGCCGGCGAGACTACTCACCGCATCAAGGTATGGTTCTGTGGCTCGTCTACCGAGGCAGGTGGCGGCTGTTGTAAGGTAGACTCGAGTTCAAAGCTTTCGAGTTGCAAGGTATGAAAAATAGTTATAGAAGCCTCAGCTTCTGGCACTAAGCCTCGCAAACTCGATCCCCTTCTGTCCCTTCTGTTGCCCTGGCAAGCACGTGCTCCAGATCTTTCACCAATAGAAAACGTCTGGTCAATGGTTGCCGAGCGACTGGCTCGTCACCAAACTCCAGTCACTACGGTTGATGAACTGTAGTATCGTGTTGAAGCTGCATGGGCATCTGTACGTGTACATGCAATCCCATCTCTGTTTGACTCAATGCCCAGGCGTATAACTGCTGTTATTACTGCCAGAGGTTATTGTTCTGTGTACTGATTTCTCAGGATCTATCCAGACAAATTTTTGAAAACTTAATCACTTGTTATTTCTAGTATAATATATTTATCCAAAATATATCATTTTGTTATCTGCATTTCTTCCTGGTGTAGCAATTTTAAGGCCAGTAGTGTACTTTATGTTTAACAAATCATTCAGATTTATATTTAAATTAAATCATATTATTTTACCAAATCTGTTATTCTTATACTTTAATTTATCTATCCATACTATATACATTAAATTGAAAGGAAATACAAATTCTAAATATGTTAATACTATATCATTAATAACTTTATGTATAGTGTATATGAAACTACATAAAAAATTTTATTCTAAAAACAATCAAATATTACAAGAATGAAATGCCGGGTTTTTATCATGCCTGACGTTTTAAAATATTTAATAAAGTCAGATATCTCCCATTTCAAGTTTGATACATGAAAGAATATCTTCAGCTCGCCATAACTGCTTCTCCTCAAACAAAAAAAGTACCTCGAAGATTCTTAGGAAAGAACTTCTTTCTTGAGTGTGACTTTTCCTTTCCTCGGGGAATGTTTACACAGCGGATGAAATTTCCGGACTTATATTTCGTCACACGTTGGCTTTTTTCTCTCACATGATTAGAGGAAAAAAGAGTTAAATAAAGAAATAAAAAGCATGGAAAAGTCCACAGAAATGGCAAGAAGATAAAATACTATTTCCAAGACATCATAAGAAATATCAATATAATTCCACATTTTAAGATTAAGTTATCAATCTGAATAAAAAATAACATTTTTTTTGTACTATTTTAAATCATTTTTAATCATTGACAGAATAGTATGTGATTAAGAATAAAATTTGCTAAGAAACTGATGCAGCTGAAGTAAAAACAGCATGCTGTTCATTAGATATATTTTGATTTCCAAAAAGTTGTTTCACCATAAAAATTGAAAAAAAATAATAACTTTCTTTCTTAACAGCAAAATCTTCCAATCCTTTGAAAAAGATTCTTCTTATTATATATATAAAAGGTTTTGTCACTCTCTAGAAGTGTATTAACCTGTCATTTAACGGTCCTTAACGAAAACAATCATAAAAGTGCCTATTTTTTTATTCAAGGAAATTTAAATAGTGGTGACTTCTAATATTAAATAATCTAACTATCTCCAATTCCACTGAAAGCAGTGCCTTCTGGTGTGTAAAATGAGAAAATAAGTTTTACGGGGACAAAACTCACCACGTGATTTTGACGGGAAGAAGGTGGAAGGGGTAAATAAAATTAATAGATCTTAGTGGTAATGTTGTGATGGAATTTGAAATAAAAAAGTACCCAAGGTTAGATGTTAATTTTGCTTAACAAAATAGGATTCTTCTGTCTATCTGTGAAATTCACATTCATGTAAGTGGGCATTATTTAATAACACGTAATGGATTGCTTTATAGTTGAAAGCTGTTGTAAGGCTTTTATAAATCTTACTAAATTTCAGTTTGTAAATAATCCTTTGAAATCATACAGAAATAGTCAAAAATTTCAAAGTATGTAACTAGACAAAGGTTTCCTTCTTTCAGTTAAGGCTGCGATTTATCGTGCAATGTAAACACCAGATATATTGTTAGAACATGGTGAAACATGAATGATAATTTTTTAATGTTTTACATGACATTTTAAGACCTTATTATTTTTATAATCATGGAAAAGTTTCTAGAATTCATCATCTTAGAGAGTTAATACGCTAAGAAAATTTTAAAAATACATGTTCTACTAAAAATAGATAATACATAGTATGTATCAAAGCATGATGGAAAAATACATATACTGTAATTACTCTACTAAACTTTACAAAGTATATTAAGCTTATAAAATTGAACTGTAAACGGAATTTCAAGCTTATTCAACAGTATTTAAAATTTTTCATTACTATTGGCTTTCTGAAGCATGATTACATACATACCTACATACATACTTTGTGAATTAAATGCTAATTTAAAATAATTTTCTCTGCAAATATATGCATTCTTGCAGTTATTTAAATAAGTGAAAAGCTGCCTTCTGTTTATAAATAAAACTCGATTAATTGTTAAGGGCGTTTATGTTGTTACTGTTTACTTATTCCTTCCTATTTAGACTAAACCTGGTCCAAGAGCCCAATGATCTTCAATTAATCCTACAAGAGAAGAGGACAGAGAAATGCGTCCACCCAGTCAAGGCTCGCACAGCTCATCAAGTGGCTTTGAGAAGCCTCCACTCCACAAAGATGCATTTTGAAATGTCACAGACGTTTTTCTCTTATCATAAGAGAGAATATTCACGTATCTGCTTGCAAGCCTACCAATAGTTGACTGAACGACGTGATCCGGCTTGAGGAAAAGGGCATCACTTGGAGCATGGCAACTATACCAGGGGTGGATCGGAGAGTTTTCCATAGCTGCTCATTGATAATTTTTTTTTCGGCGTGGATTTCAGAAAACGTCAGAGTATTACTTGACACTGTTAATTTAGAAGCCCCTATCTTACCCAACATATCAGCAATTTCACTGTCACAGAATCCCTTGTGGGACGAGATCCATGAGAAACCGATCATATGCTCTATAATTATATATATATATATAGAGAGAGAGAGAGAGATCCATTATTATACCTTTATTATCTTATATTATATTTCAATTATTATAGAGAAAGCTCTATAATGATGGAGATAGAGTGATTATGTAAAGTTATTTGTAACAAATTCTGGATGACTTACTTGTAATATGTTTATCACTTATAATCAAATATATATATAAATATTGTAATGATAATTATACACTATTATTCTTTATTTTGACCAAAAATATTCAATTTTAAAAATGGAATTAAATGAAATTATTTTTTGGTGATTTAAAAATTGTATTTAAATTTTAAAAGTGCCCAAAATAGTCTTCCTGAAAAATTAGACTGTATTGTTGATCGTATTTTACTAATCATAATATTATATACAGATCAATTAATGGAAAATTTAGAAAACTCTCACATAAAATTATAGCAACTACAAAAGGCTGTGAAAATATCTTTCTAAAAATAACTGACTTCAGAATAGTGGAAGGAAAAATTTACTGAATTCGCGTAGCGATATACAAAAAGGATTTTGCAAAATATATTTTTAAATTTCATTGAACTAAAAGCACCAAATAATGGGAGCTTTTCAAAAATTCGTGTGAATAAAGCTATATTGAAGATTATTTTATTTCAGTTTTATCATCTGAATAAATTTATTTTAAGCTATTTATAAAGATTTGAGAAAAACAACAATTAATTTTTCTGTAATCATTTATCTTATACAGAATAATACAAAAAACAGTTTTGAATATTATAAAATGCATTTTATTCAATAAGTATCCAACAACAAAATAAGCACGTTTTGGAGTGAATTTTCTGCAAATCAAAAAATTTTTATGTTACTGGTAGTTATAAAACAATATATTAAAACCATTTTCAAATATCATGTAAAACAAAAATAAGATTACAGCTAAGCAAAAGGAACTTTCTTGAAACATGCTTTAAGAAATAATTATCAACACCCATGCTGATATAATTGAAGAAAATGCGAGCATTATGAATAAAAGCAATATATTTTTCCGGATAATAGAAAAAGAAAAGAAATATGATTTCCGGCTGAGGAAATGGGTAGGTTGCCCACTAAAACTGTTCACTTGATTGCAAAATCTTGATTAAACACATATTTAAAATCTATAAATTAATTTTATGATTATTTACAAAGAACTAAAAGTCGATGATTATCTACAAAGTCGATATAGATTGTGCTAAGAATCTTCGATCATGTGGGGTACAGAGCAACTGAGTTTTACCGTTCTAGGAAAGTTAGCTGATTTCACTGGACATTTGGTGAGGCACCAGGAAGGGAAACTGACATTCGGTTACTCAATGTCTCTCTCTACAAAGCAGAGGTCTTCCTGTGGAACTTCGGTTAGAGACTCAGGGTAACTCTCACGCAGACTTCTTGGATGAGTAGCTCAGGAAGAAATCACTGGCAGAACTCCAAATCTCTGGTGGTTATTCTTTTGAAATATCCTTCTGCCTCTTCGTCATCAGGCAATCCATAAATTTCTATAGTATTTCTCGTAGGCAATTTCCAGATCATCAGTTTCCCGTCGAGCAGGTGATTCTCAACCACAT
Organism: Latrodectus elegans; assembly: GCA_030067965.1. NCBI lineage: Eukaryota > Metazoa > Arthropoda > Arachnida > Araneae > Theridiidae > Latrodectus > Latrodectus elegans. Next base: position 2,897,551 of record CM057812.1, on the reverse strand, counting down.
AGGTCAGTTAGAAAAGGGCTGCTCACGGAATTATTAAGGGGTCACACGGAAGATGATTCTGGTTTCTTGGAGGTGTGGATCGCCTTTAATTCACATCTTGAGTTAGTTCCTGCCGTTCCCATGGTATCATGAACCACTTCTCACGAATTTATTCTGGTACCAATTAGTTACTGGATGCTGACCTTTACAGAGTTAATGCCTACCAGAGGATGCTGGAAAACTCTTGGGGTTAGGAAGGCTACACTCACACACACACATATATTTATATAAATGTATAATGTATAGATGGATAGATAGAGAATTAAATTATTCTAAACTGTATGGTATGACAAGCTATGTAGGCCAAGGCCTACAGTGTGCATGTCAGTTTTCCAGACAGAGAGGCTCTAGGGTGCGAAGCATATATCTCTGTAAGGAATTTAGCCTAATGAGAAACCCGCAGTGTTCGCAAGCATGCTATGGCATTTGATCAATCCACTAACAGAATGAAAGCTGTGTCAATCATGTCCAGCCCGAGGATCGAGCCTCGGACCTGTTCCTTGGGAGAATAAAAGGCTACCATTAAGCCACTGGGCTTTTACTTATATTTTAAATATACATACCAGGTGTATGCATATCAAATGAGACGATTGTTAACAGATGTCGCCACGCATATATAAAAAAATTGCGAAATAGCGACACGAGATTTTTTATAGTTTGACCTTTGATATTCACGTTTAACTTACATTTGGGTGAGTTTCAGTGTACATTTTTCTACTATGTTGAAAATGTCGAAATTTATGCCTTACAAACACGATTTGCGGACAGCATTGATTTTTTGTTACAATCCGGAGAAAAATACTGCCAAATCGTGTCAAATGCTTGTAGAAGCATAGGATGGCATTGCTCTAAGCAGTGCGCAGTGCTACAAGTGATTTGAAAAGTATCAAAACGGATATTTCTATGTGTGAAACGAGGAGCTTGGCAGACCAACAAAAATATTTGAAGATGCTGAATTGTAAGTATTATTCGATGAAGATGATAGCCTAACGCAAGAACATTTTGCAGAACAACTGAATGTTGAACAGAACACTGTCTCTCGTCATCTCAAAGCAATGGGTAAGATAATAAAATTCGGTAGGTAGGTACCACACGAGTTAATGGACCGTCAGCCAGAAAACCGAAAACTCATGTGCGAAATGTTGCCTGCTCACTACAAACGCAAAGCATACCTCCATCGTATTGGTACTGGTGATAAAATATGGATTTATTTTGAGAATCCCAAGAGTAATCAATCATATGTCGACCCCGGAAATCAGTCCAAATTGACCGCAAACCAGAATCGCTTCGGCCATAAGGCAGCACAAAGTGATTTTCCTTGATGACAATGCCCCTTGCCACCATGCTAAATTGACCAATGGCATCCTTAAAGCATTCGGCTGATAGCCCTTAGCGCATGCGGCTTTTTTTCCAGATTTGGCTTCTTCCGATTACCACCTATTTGTATCATTGGGACACGCATTTTCTGATTAGTGCTTCTTTTTTTACGAAAACGTCAAATCTTGACTTGATGACTCTCTGGCTGGCCTCAAAAGAGCAATAATGTTTTTGGTGTGGTATTCACAAATTGCCGAAAACCAAAATATATATATATATATATATTTATATATATATAATACCGTAAAAGATTGAAATTGGAGAATGTGGAATCCTTTTTTCTGCTTGGACTCAATTAGCTTTAGCTTTGTCAGTCTTATGCAACGTTTGACGGTAGAGAGTAACGTTTTCTTGATTATTTTCCGATACCCTGCTTTATACAAAATGGATGCTGCAGTAAATAGTGATATTTTTCTTGAAAAGTTAAATACATTAATTGCGGGTAATCGAAAAAACAATTTTCTTTTTCTCAAGAAAATTACTCTAAAATGCTTTCTAAAGTGGTTTCTTATAAAAATAAGTGCAAAATACCTATGGATTACAGAAGATTAAAACATTTTGACGTTTTGAAAATTAATAATGAAGAGAAGTTTATTGTACCATTAAAACCAGGAGAATCAGTATTATGTTACTAATGACGAATTATTCACAGTATACTATAAGAAACTCAGAATAGGTCTCGAAGGAAGAACACGTATGCGTAAAGAGTTGCAAAATAACTACAAAAACTATTGCATATGAAGTTGTAATGTTGTACTTAAATTTATGCAGAGTGTCAAATGAAACACATTATAGCTAAGAAAGACATTATTGTGAAACCAATGATCAGTTTTGAGTTTAACTCAGTATGTCAAGTTGATCTGACAGATCTGTAGTCAAACTGAGATGGCAAACATAGGTTCATGATGGTGTATCAAGATTATTTAACTAAGTTTGTCTAACTACTGCCTTTGAAAACTTAGAGAGCGAAAGAAGTAGCTTATCCCTTTCTTCCAATATTTTTAACGTTTGGTGCTTCAGCAATATTGTAATCAGAAAATGTAAAAGAATTCAGTAATCAAGTCATATCCAAAATATGTGCTATGCTGAAATATGTTAAGATAGTTCATGGAATGCCTCGTCACAGTCAAATACAAGGCTCAATTGGAAAGGCCAATAAGGATAAACAGAATACGCTAACCGCATGGATGAACGGTAACATTGCAAATAAACGGTCAAAAGGTTTATTCTTTGTTCAGTTTGCAAAGAACACTGCATATCACGAAGGAAGAAGTCCTTATGAAGTCATGTTTGGCATTAAAGCGAAATGATGCATAACATTGTCTTTTTTGCCTAGCGAACAAATCGCAACTATCGAAACCAAAGAACAACTTGATGAAATTGCCAATATTTCTGAAAAAAAAAATTGAGCGGTAGTGATACCGAAAATCATATTCTAAAGAAAAACATTGAAGAAGACTTGCACTCTACCACGTCTTCACATCAATTTCTGACTGCAAAATACGAGTTGATTTCTATAAAAAAACATACACGAAAGTGAATCTTCTACTGCAAGCAACAAAAATGTTACAAACAACACGACAATTTCCTCCTGCACAAATTAGTGATACTGTACGAATACAGGTTCTTGACGTCACCCGTGCTCATACAGATAACCGAAATATGTTAGCGGTTGTTGTTGGAATAGAAGACTCAGACATCTATAAACTTGCAAATGGAAATAGTGCTTACAAGCAGCTTTACACACGTAATCAGTTTGTAAATTATAAAGCAAAGTTACTTTCCATTGTTGTTTCGCTGACAGAAGCAACTGCATCTAATTCGAGAATTGGTGGGTTTTTATTACTATTATTTTAGTTTCTAATTTAGAACGTATTGTATACCTAAGTAAGTTTTTATCTTCTATTATTTTCCGTTCTCATTTAAAATGTACTGTGTGTTTTAAGTTCTTAGTCATTCTTTTGAGAAAGAGAGGTGAAAAATTTATCGTGACTGAATTACGGAGAAAAAGTTATAAACCTCGGACGTGCCAAACATTCCTCATTAGTGTATGGTGTATGTCAACATTTACAAGTGTAAGTCGAAAATAAGGGTATTTAACAAATATTTCGGACATATGTGAATATTGACTTTCATCGGTGTAAGTTGACATCCTTTCTTTGTAAGATAGACCATGTATAAGAGGTCGTGAATTCCTAAAAATTCGTAAGCAGTATAAGGGGAAGTAATACGGTTTCTCATACAAAAGCCCTACACATTAGAGGAGATGCTCAGGAGAGGCTACTGCAGAAGTGCACTTGGTGTATTCAAGATAAGATTTCTTTCCATTAATGTAAGTAAGCCTTCCTATGTGTCCACTCGTCTGCCAGCTGATTGTGCTACGGGCAACTCTATTTCTTAATAATATTTAAAAGTATATGATTAAATATATAACCTTTATTTTTCATCCTGCTCATCAGTTTATGAAATTATTCCTAAATGACTCAATTTTAGATGTAAAATAAAAATTTTGTAATTTTTTATAAATTATTTTTATTTTACAGGCCATAAATTTATTGTTTTTGTTTTATTAAGTAATAAATTACTTCAAAATGTAAGCGCACTACGTGTTTTCCAAGGTATATTATGGATAAAAAAATTATATATTCCCATCAGACCCTGAGAATTTGATGAACAGACTCATTAATGCAAGCGTTGAAAACTCGTTATTCGGGTATATTAAATTACAAATTATTTTGTAGTTTGTATAAATGTTTTTATAAGTAAATAGTAAATTTTTTGTAATATCTTTTATACATAGCTGTATTAAAGTTATTACTCAGATTTACTAATAGAATTACATTTTACACACAAATAAAATGTATTTTGATTATTATTTGATATCATATTTCAAAGCAACTCAAATTAAATCATCAAAATTAGAAAAAAAAATTGGAAATTTATCATTATCCTGTTGATTATGTTTACTCCAGAACATATTATGTCCATGGATTTGTTCACATAAAAAAGGCGAAAACTAACAATGTGTTATTATAATAATCCTGCCCGGATAAGACCAGACACTATGAAATATGGTCAGGAGAAGCCCATTCGTTAGAGCGCTTGCAGCAGACCTCTTTGTGCTTAGAACCCTTGAAGAAAATCGGAGAAGAAAGGTCCTTTCTGAGAAGGCAGGTGATAATTGTGTGATCCCTGCGACAGCAAGCACAGTTACGGCCACAATTACGATAAATATTATTCTAAGTATCAAGAGCTTAACTTTTGAAATTTCTCAGCTTAATCATAGGTGTCAGCAGTAACATTTTTAATAAATAAGATTAGTGATTAGAGCTTTGGGATTGTTTTCATGTCACATTATACACTGAGAGATATCTACATAAGAGAGTAGGATTTACGAAAGTGCATATCTCTTGCAACAAATTTTGAAATATAGTAAAGGCGAATATTTTCAGCAGCTTTCTTGTGAATAAAAGTTGAATTAAAATGACAGTTTACAATATTTTTTTATGAATTATATAATATATAATTATTACAATTATGCATGTTAAAGCTATTTTGCATATGTTATAATTAAATATTTTTGTGTGGATTGAAAGGATTGTCTTACTTCCCATTGATTCTGTTGATAAAAAAAAGCTTCGCATAAAGACAACATTATGTGAAAGTTTGGTAAACAAGCTATATTTTCGTAGGGTATTATGTATCATATTTTTATTTACTTTTTATCTAAGTTAAAATTATTTGTCATATGCAGTATTTTTCCATTTATAATCAAAACAATAATGCAAAATTCTTCCAGCGATTTTATAAAAAAGCAATATTTTTAAGCACTAATGATTGTTTTTAGATACTATTGGTTCAATGTAAAATTTTACTTTGTTAAATGTTTCTTTCATTTTGATAGAATTATATTTGATGTAACGAAATGATATATTTAAGAAATTCCTTTTTATAAATTTTAATAACTATTAGTATATACTAAGGTAATTGAATCTTAATTGATAAAACTTATGTTATTATGATAGTAAAAGGCTTTGTAGTTGGTTTAAAATTATTTACAACACTTAAAGTTTATACAACAAATACTTTTTGTAAGCATATTTTAAATTCCGCTCATAACAATGGACTACTCTTTTTAATTTTATACTGGTAAGAAATAATTTTTGACAGTTAGTAAGTATTAAATAAAATAAAGACTAAATATTTAATATCCCTCTATTAGAAATTATTATGTTTGATAATATATTGAAACCAGAACAAACCATACTTTTTAATACTGATCATATATAACTATAAAAAATTTTTATATTAACTTATTTGCGAATTACTACTGTCTTAAACAATGACAGACTACATCAAAATTAAAAATTCTAATTAAATTAAAAAATAAATAGTATTAACAAAAGTACAAATATTAATACTTAATTTCAGCTTTAAATCTTAGCATTAAATACTAATTGTAATTGAATGTAAATGAAAAACAAAGTTTAAAGTAATAAAAACTTTAAAACAAGACAAAGATAAAATTAAATTAATTTGTAGCAAAAATCCAAACCACATTAAAAATGTAACAGTAAAAATAACTTCGTTTAATTTTTCTTCTAATGATACACTGTATTGAATTTCACATTTGAAAAGCACAAACATATTACGCATTGATGGAATATTGCAGAATACTTTAATCAGTCATTTATATGTAAATATTTCTGCATAAAAAATGCATATATTTAGTATTTTGCCACCTCACTGTGTGACGAAATGCTGGAAAGTGAAGAATGACGATACCTGACGTCATTTGCTAGAGCATCATCAGCAAATGATTAATCAGAGCTTTTGACACCGACCTTGAAACACATCTTAAAACTAAAATATAAAAGTAGATATAAAAAACATAAATAATGAAATTTATCATAACAATTAATTATTTTAACAATTAATGAAACATTTCTTCCTAAAACGATTACTTTTTCCAGAAATGTTAACAAAAATTTAATTAAACACAGATTAGATAAAGTTCTATGCTGCTCAGTGAAAAGCATAGTTAAATATTTTATCAGCATGTTTTGAAATATTATTTTATGTAACGTGTTTAAAGTTTTTACGTTATATTCTGAGAGCTTTTCTTTTGTTGCATCTTTAATACATTGATTTAATTTCTTAAAAAATTAATAAGTTGGTAAAAGCTTAATCTAATGTTTTCATTTCCTGACTTTACTTAATGATTTTGATTTTTCTTAATCTTATAACTTGAAGACATGCTAAGATATTTAATCTATTCATTATCATAATTATTTTATGTAATCCAATTATAGCTTCATGTGCTTCTACTTAAATTTAATTTTCAGCAATGCTTTTTTAGTAAATTTTTAATTAATAGCTTATTGTAATTATGTGAGGATGTGTTTTTTTTATATTTACAAATATATAAGATTATTCTGAGGTAAATAACATTTGAAATTTTGATATCATCATTTAATATTTTCAGAATAAACATTCGACTAATTTTAATGTTGCAATGTTATTAAGTATAGAAGGATTAATTTGGTCACAAAACAATAAATAAAAAGAAAATAATAAATAGAAAAGTGAGACAAATTTAAGCAATCATATAAATTTAAAAAAGACTCATAAATTCCATTGAACTAATTTTATTTCTAAATTGTTTGTTTCTGTTGTAATATATTATTGTACCGATAGTGTTAGCACTTACTTTAGATGTGTATTAGAGAGTAAAAATGAAGGGTGAAGTTATTTGGTTGCAGCATATTTATTGGAAATATTCTATAATCATTTATTTACAGAGAATCATTAAGATTTCATTTATTTTCTTACCTCGGCTGTTTATTTTGAATAAATATCAGCTTACAGATTTTACTTCGTCTTTTTGTTTTTTTTTTATTTTAAATTCTTTCAATATATTAATGATAATGTTTCTTTCTTCAGTAAAAATCTGAAGGACCTATCTAATGCAATATTAGGTTGTTCTTAAAACAAGCTATAAAATTAAATATTAAACTATTTAAAAAATATTGACACCTTAATTAAAAATTAATAAGTTAATGAAAGAAAACTTGTAAATGAATTGTTATAAATTTGGAAATGATATAATTGTATGATAGCATAGTGCCAACTACCAATATGTAAATTGACTAAAATTTTAAATAAATACTTATTTGAAAAGAATGTTCCTTAAAAGCAGTTAAATTAAACTACAAAATCATTACAATTTTATCATTAGGTATTTTTACACCAACTTGATTATTAACAATGTTTAAATGACCTTGCAAATATATTTTGGGGAAATATACGGTATAGTTTATAAATTTTCATTCAACTAATGAATGAAAATTCTGTAATGAATTCATCGAAAAATCTCATTACTGAAAGGCAGATGTATTGGGAGAATCCAACTTCTGTTTTACAGTATAAATAGTGAAATGTCAAAGAAGATTCATGTGATTTTTATTGACTCTTCAAATATCAACACAAGCTTTAAAAATTCAATGGTAAGTAGAAATCTTCGTAGAAAATATAAACAGCAGTATAAACACCAAAGAATTCTGACTTTTCATTTTTTGTTCAAAGAAGATATTTGTTAAGTATATATTTGATATTAATGATAAGCATTCTAGTAGAAATAATTTCCAGGTACTTACAAAAAGAAGTATTTTTTTAAATAATTAAGAAATACTCAATCTTGATCTGACTGTGCGTACAACTTCTACTCTCTTATCATCCAATCGATATCATCTTCAAAGTCTACATTATCTACATACTCAGATCTTTGAATCAAAAGAACTCTCTTTCTCAAATAGTAAAATGAGAAATCTTTTGATACATGTAACAAATTAACTTTTATTTTTCTAAAAAGAATAGGGGCGTTTATAGTGCCTTCAAAATTGTCCGTGGTCAGTTGATTAAAAACAACCTTCAAAACAAAAAAAAATCTTTCTTTCGGTATCGTGGAGATATTTCTTACTCACTGCCATTTAGTATGAAAGATGATCATCAATTGTCGGAACATTCTGAGAAGGGTTTACGAAAGAACATTCAATATTTAATACTATTTTTGCTGAGTATTGCAATTCAGATTATCTTCAAAAATTCCTATAAGATTTCGTGATCGCAATATACACATAACTTATGAATATATACAATCCCAATTTATGTTTACATCATCTTCATAAAGTTTTGATTTTCCATCTAGTGATTTAAAAAGTAATTTGCTCTAATAAAATTTCTCCTACAATTTACTCTTCAACAACTGGTCGTCATTTGTCAACTTTTATTGAAGCATCTGAGACAGTGTAGAAAATGTACTCTACTAAAAGATGTATCAAAAAAATGAAAGTTTTTACTGTAGGAGATTTTTTTTTTAGAATTTAATATCTTACATTGTTCATAGTCCAGAGAGATTTTGATTCATTTTTGTAACAGAAATTATTTGAAGTAAAATTTTAATGTAAATTAAACTAATTTAAAAATGTATAATTTCCTGATGAAAATTTCAACAGAGGCATAGATGATATTTTTCACCCCAAATTCCTCTTTTACAGAAATTTACCTATCAAATAAATTGAATTTTTTCTCTCTCTCTCACTTTATTTACCTTTATGTTAAAATATAATCAAACTTCAATTCTAATTTACATATTATGTTACTATTATGTCATAGAAATATACTTTATTAATGACAATGGCATTAAAAGAGTGCAAATTTTCATCTCAATCTGAAATTGCACATTTGTTAGAATTGCTCTTGATTTAACTAATACGTGAAATAAAATTTTTTTTAAACATTTTAATGCTTAAATCAAAGTTTCCTTTTTTTTTTTTTTTTTTTTTTTTGCTTTTCCTTGAAACACTTGCCAGCAAATCTTTTATTATCGCTTATATATCCTTATTTTCTTAATTATTTCTTCATTTTCTCTCTATTCCTAATTATTGATTAGCATCTCCTTCATTATAATCCTTAGATACATGTCTAGTCATAAATGATATTTTCAAACCTTTAACATACAAGTTTCATTCAACTATTGTTAATATACATTGCAGTAAAAATGATTTTACATGATTCATATTGAAATAGTTTTGCAAAGATACATGCTGTAACAGTTTCTGTAGTGAGTTTTCAATTGTTTCTTTTTGATTAGATATACTTCCTTTCAACAGAATAAAGATTTACCATTTGCTTATTGTTTAAATAATATTAATGATATAATCTCGATAAGTCGTTATATGATTTGATAGAAAATACAAGCAAAATATCATTTCTTAAATTCTAAATGAATAACTTCTCATGCAATTACTTCTATTTCTTAAAGCTACGTACTATCGAAAGAATTCAATACTATGTATTCCTTATATCTTCATCGTTTACACAACCAATAAATAAACATTTCAAATGACCTTCGGATAGAAATTATACAAAAAGGGCTCCTTAATTTCTGTACCTAAACGATATTCTCATCTTTAAAATTTCAGAAATTTTCTTATGAAACACCATGTAAACAACTGAAGAAGCAAACGGGAAATATTATTTATAATGAAAAAATTTTATGATTTTATCATAAAATAAATGCATTGAATATTCTTAGTCATTCAGTTATATGTACAATATTAATCAAATTAAATGTGTGGTGTTTCACATTAGCTTGACCGCTTAACCGGAATATATCCTTCGGTCAGGAAAACATGTCGGTCTCGGTTCACATGTACCATCGTCCCATAGATTTAGTTTATTAATAAAGTTAGACACAAATTTACGTACGCATATTCGATTAAAAATGGTGCTCATCTATGTTTCAAAATACAAGCAATCATTTGTCACAGAGAGGGTTAAGGTTTGTATTTCAATTTCATAGAAGTTTGCCGCATGGGAATAGAATTTTTTTAGGCGCAAAACAAGTCCAAGAACAGTTGATGGAACAAGCTTAGGATCATAGGGTGAATTATTATCAAAAAATTCTGAACTAAATTTCAATTTTTTAAAAATATTTTTTGTGGAATTTTCTGTATGAAAATATGGGTTGATACGGAATAACAAAGCACCCGTACTGAGTATCCCACTCCCCTTGTTCTGAATGGCTCGTAGCAATTTCTTCAGACCTAGTTATGTTTAAATTTTACAGTTGTATCTACCAATCAGCCGCCAGCGGGAAAAGAAATAAGAGCTGACCTCTTTGAGCACTACAGCGACTTTAATACATGCTACCTGAAAATTAAGCTTGCAACATACGTTGCACACATCTACAATCTACCCTAGAAGTACTTTTGTGTTTCGATGGTTTTGCAGATCCCTTTTTTAGAGCAGTGGAAAACTAACTTTCTGGATGATGCTCATATTTTTTTTCAGAACTTCTGCAATGGCAGTCGTGTTTTGTTTGTTGATCATAGTTTGATTCTATAATATCCTGTGTGTCACGTTTCATACCAAAAATACATATTGCTAATACATTTTGCTTACTTACAGATGTTGATCATAAATCTATTTACTGGATTATTCGATTTTAAAAAAAATTTAAAATTTACTGACTAATAATTTGGGTTTGATTCTTCCACAGCTTTTTTAAAAAAGTGCCTGAACACAATTTTAATGAAACCCACAGGTAATTTCTTCTTATAATAAATTTTCGAAGATATTTGTCTCATCCTATAAATCATTTATTAACCATGTTAAATCGCTTTTCTTCATGATATTTTATATTCCAATAAAATTATAATGTGGAATATAAAATTCCTTTTGATATAAAACTTATGGATTGTATTTATTTTCAGATAATAGTATTTAATTAAAACAGGAAGCATATAATATTCAATAAAACATCAAATGTATTTTTTGTCTTATGTTTTGACAATGTTTGAACCAAAGTGTTCAAAGTTAAGTGGAATATAAATATTATAGCAAAATGCTTAATGTGTTTCATGAAGAATAAATATTTTAAGAGAGTAATATTAAAGTTTATGTAAAATTTCGTTTATAGTAAAAGTGTTGGATAATATTGATATTGGAAAAATAGTATCTGGATATAATAAGATAACTTATTCACAGTAAAACATCAATTGAAGGTTTTGCTGTTTAATTTTAAAAGATGCGCAAACAATATGTTTAAAATTTCATGAGAAAAAGAATTATAGCACTTAGATATGATAAAGAATAAAAGCCAAAAAAATTGAAATTCAAGAGAGAACATAAATTCTGTAACAATTTTCCTTTTAAAAGATGCTGATAAAATTACTCAACAATAATCATACATAATGTTGAATAAAAGAAACGTTTGAAACTTAAATTTATTTGAATATGATTTTTTTCCTATTAAGATGTACAAAATTATGTGTGATGGTATTAAATATTATTAGATACGCCTGAATCATATGAAACAACCAACAATTTTATATTTACTAACAGTTTATTATTAATTAGATTTGACTGACAAATTTATTCCTCCTTCCAAATTTTGTCATAATCATAAGTTATTTCTAATAATATTATTGAAAGTGATCGCAGAGAGGGAAAAACAAACCAAATATTTTATAATGCAAACAAATGTGGCATTTTCGGAAAATTTACAGTGTAATTCTGGTTATGGAAGTGTTATAAGTGATGAATGGTGCAAATGTTTAAATTTTAGATTCATAAACTATGCCGGTATTGTTAAATATTTCATAATTCATTATAATTGTATGGAAACATGTTTAAGATAACTAAGGAATTGTTGGAAATTCATAAATTATTCTTTAAATTTATTTTTTCAAATAGCCGCAGTTGCTTTTGAAAGGTAAAAGTTTATTTTTAAACAATTCTTTCATACAGATGCAAAACAATTTTCCGCTAATTCTTCTGGTAACTATCTGTACCACGTATTTATATTTTAATTGCCTTTACATATCATTAATTGGTTTAATTTTAAATAAGAAGAAAAAGTATATACAACAACAATACACACACACACATACTCACATATATATATATATATATATATATACATCTGTGTGTATTTATTGTTGTTACAAACCAAAAATCGAAATATACATTATGTAAACTTCAATTTATATACATAAATGGAATGCGAATCAGTTCAACTTACTTTAAAAAATTGAAGTTTACATGTATATTTTGATTTTCGGTTTGCTGTGAATATATATATATATATATATATATATATATATATATATATATATATATATATATATATATATATATATATATATATATATATATATATGGTGCCCATTATTACGGAATCAGTAAACACATTTCAAGCGTGAAGAATGAGTCATGCTACTTTGAGACTTTGTGGGAATAAATATTAACTTAAATCAAAAGTAAAACTCAAATATGTTTAACAAACCACCTTTATTACATTATTGAAATTTAGGAAATTGATTATTATCTCGTTGACCATTTACATAAAATATATAATATATATATATGTATATATATATATATATATATATATATATATATATATATATATATATATATATATATATATATATATATATATATATATATATATATATATATATATATATATATATATATATATATATAATGTATATGTATACATATACACATATTTATTTACGTATATATAAATGTATATGTAAATCTTGGAGATCCAAAATTTTAAAAATTTATAGGGATATTAAAGTTAATGAACTGAATCGCATCTAAAACATTTGTAGTTATTATAAATTCACTAAAAATCAAATAGAATGTTCAATGAATCATATTAACGACACAATGATATTATTATCAATTCAATTTAAAATATGTATGACATCGAGAATCGCTTGTGCAACATTCATGTAATACGTAATTTTTACAATTACAGAAGGGCCGCCCAAGTATTGAATCTCTTACAAGTATCCAGAAAACACCCAATTTCACTTTAAATAGCTTTAAATGTAATTCAGCTTTGAATTTAATGCCTAACTTCTTAGTTACTTTAACTTCTTGCAATAAACTCATAATTTTTGTAATTACTTTTGGCAACTAAATGTTTAATCAGAAAATCAAAACCTATTTAACAATTCTGAATTTTAAATAGGTTTTGATTTTCTAGCATTTATATTTTTAATGTTTAGGGTAAGAGTTTTTTATCCTATGTGTTTGTTTACTTTGCTTTGAAATAATTTTTACTTTAATTTTTAATGTAAATGCATTTATGTTTCTTTTATTTAATACCAACAATCTTCGGGGGAATTACTCGAAGATTTTTAGACAGGAGTCCTTCGTGCATAGAGTGTTTATTTTGCATTTCTAAATATCATCCTCCTAATGAAGTGGTCCCTGTGCTATCTTCCTATTCTTTGTCTTGTATATAGTTTTATTCCTGTCAGTTATTTTCAAATTTTGTCTGACTAGTTTTATTGTTATTCATGTTTACTGGTCTACATCTCTTAAGCTACTTTTATGCTTGTTAACGTGCTAGTAATATACATTAGTTGGTATTGATATATATATATATATATATATATATATATATATATATATATATATATATATATATATATATATATATATATATATATATATATATATATATATATATATATATATATATATATATATATATATATATATATATATATATATATAAATTACCAAGTGTTTCAAAATGAAATCTTTATTTATTTATTTATTTAAAATTTCATATTTTGATTCACAGCAGAAATGAAAGTGTCAGAGATTTTAAGTTAAGTTCAGAGTTTAATGCAATTTGATAGACAGAAAAATAAATTCCTTACATATATAATTTATATTCAATATAAAATCATAATTCCTGGGAATGTAAATCTATAAATTTCTGAATTAGTTCCTGTTAATTTAAGAGTACATGTACGTATATTTTCAAATAAAACTCCATCTAGTTAATAAAATTATGTCCTTTATCATAATCTTCATTCCATTATCATTGTCATCATTAGTAAAGAGGAATCAGTGATATCGAAATACTTTTTCATAGGTATTTATAGCAGAATCTACCGGGAAGCCAGACGAAAAACTGTTAAAGCATCCTGACATTTAAGCAGATAGTTATCAAAACTTGAAGGCTTAAATACAAATTTAAACAATTGAAATAAATTTTAGCGCCTCGCTTCTATAACTAGTGAAAATTATACTAAAATAAAATTACATAAAAAGAGAAAGAAAAGTTTCGAAAAGAAATTTCTTCTGAACTAATTTAAATGTTCTAATTAGAGTTAAAAACTTTTACTCTTTCAAGAAAATAGTTATTCCAAGTTTTATCACCATGTTTTTTAAAATAATATTTACTTTGTCTAAATCTTATTTTCTTCTTAAAGTATTTCTAATCTTTTCGAATATTTTAACTGTTGATTTTTAATTTAAACGAAAAAAAAACAATTTTATCGTTTGAAACAGTTAACTTCATTAATATTTAAATTTAATACGATTTTTAACAAACTTTTGAAACCAAACACTTTATGATAAAGATAATTTAAGATCAATTTTTTTTAATGTTTTCATTTATTCATTTTTAAAAGAAACTTGAATTTTTCCGTAAAGAATAGGTATTTCAGAGCACTTAAAATTAAAATTATAACCTTTATATTGCGTACTCATATCCCGGAATTTTAAGAAATTATTTTAACTGATGATGTTATTCTGTAGTTTGCTTCTCCTACTACTTTCACATATAAATTCAATCTAATTTGCTGACTTTGGCTTTATGCATTTATTTTTTCCTGTATATATGTTTCATTTATGTGAGTACCTCTAATTTTCTGCATTTATGTTTCATTTATTATTGGTATTTCTAATTTTTTGCATTTATATTTATTCAAATGTTTTACATAAGTTATTTTAATACGAACACCCTTTGGGGGAATTGCTCGAAGATCTTTAGACATTTGTCCTTTGAGCATGTCAGAAAGGAGTGTTCTTTCTTTTTCATAGGTGGCCATCTCCCTCCTGATGAAGACGTGGACGTGGTCCCTATGTCTTCTTCTTTTCATTTGTTTCTTATATTTTAGTGATTCTCCAATTTCATATTTTATAGTATGCATGAATGGGACAAATAACTGTATTTATGCAACAATTAGTAGAAAATACGTCTAAATAAAATTGTAGCATAAAAGTAATATCTTTAGTCAAAAATTAAAATTTTATTCTTTTTGTTTTAAAACACACATTTTCAATTTTTAAATTAACGAAATTAAACCCTTTTGAGGTTTGAATTAAATGAAATATGAAATAAAGCGAAAGCATTTTGGTGGAAGTGAGTGTTTTTATTACTGAAACTAAATACATTACAAATAATGCTAATGCAAATGAAATACGTGTACAGATAATGAAATGAAAAGTCTGCAAGGCCATTATTGCACCCACAGAAGCGAAGCGATCACACATTGAATGTTCAAATAGTAATTGGTGAAGGAAGCCCATGAAGTGATGCATACTTCTATACGGATAAAATAGTTATAATGATATGTAACGCTGAAATGTGATACACTCTACCAAGTATCCAATGGTTAATCCAGTTTTGTAACATTTGGTGGTTTATCTTGTTCAAATCTATTAGGAAAATATCAGTTGGTTTTAGTGGCAAAGCTAAATATTAATCTCAACAAATAACATTGTTGAGGGGTTGAATGCTGATGTGTTAAGAACGAAAGCAATAGATATTCAACTTTCGTCGTTGGAAAAATTAAAGAATGGAATAAAAGTGGTTTTATCAAATTGTATAACAAGAAATGAGGAAGTAGGTGTATTTGGAACCTGGTGCGCAATCATCAGATCTTTCCTCGCAGCAGTGCAGATTGACTTCCAGCATTTATTTCGTTAAAACATTCCTTGCAGAATCCCTCGCTGTCAAACTTATTCTCAGCTTCGATCTTATGTTGCTTATCCTGTTGTTCAGCTTACTCGCTCAACATCACGCATTTCATCCACGCAACAATGTTTGAAGTCGCCCAGGGGGCTAAAATTTCCTTGACAAAGTCATAATCGTGTTATATGTTTCTCTCAATAAATCTCTGAGTAATGTCTATACAATAAAGAAAAAAACTTTCCACAACTGCTGTCGATTTTATATCATGGGAGATGCGTAGTAGAAATGTGCGCAATAACCATAATCAACGCTAAAGGATTTTGATAATTTAGTATTTTGAACTGTTTACGTTCAAAATACTTACTTCTGAAAATTGAATGTGAGCAAATTGTTTTTTAATCATGTTTGCTTTGTTTATTTTAAATGGGTACCGAAAATTATCTTAAATTTTTTCTGTATTTCAATAAATTCTCAGGCTTATTCAAACAAGTTTTTGAAGATATTATAAGATACAGATGAAGTAGATAAATATTGAATCATTGTAAAAACTTAATCTTAATAATAATAGTAGTTTAAAGCAGGATCTGTCCTTTAATAATATAAATGTCTATGATAATAAGGTTGGGAAAGCTATCGTTGCCATTATCGGATGGCAATGGAATCTATACCTAAAACAAAAAGAGATCCATCGGGTTTATTTATTCACGTTGGGACGCATTATATAGTCCGAAAGAAATGATACATTTGGGCTTGTCAAGCTCTATCGCTCATCGTCCTTATTTCGTAACTATAATAATTTAATGCTTTGCTTTCTGTATGTTATAATAAGCAGGAGCTGCATCACTCTTTTTTCACAAAGATCAGGATTTCCTGAAACACGAAAGGTTCCATCATTAAGTTAGAGGAATAGACAGAGCGATCGCTCGTTCAGTCTTTTATTCTTCAAGAAGAAGGGGAAAAAGTTCAGAAAAGAGCAATAGCGCGTGGTGAAAAATTTTTACATGTAAAGCATTGACCATCTTATGAATTTCTAACTGTGTTTCTATGGATAATAGCCAAGCAAATTTTATGCTCTTGTTGTTTCTCAGAATAAAAGAAATGACTACGTTAATACAAAATTATGGCGAAATATGAAAATCTTAAGTTAATTACTCTCATTATTAATTTTTAAAATGTATCATTTGGTAACATATTTAGATTTATCTGGCTATTTAAGATGTGATTCGTAGTACTATATTTTTAAAAATTGCTCACATTATATTTGATATTTTTCTGATATTATATTGATATTTTTTCTTTGCTACTATTATTCAAAGGCAAATTAAATTCAAAAAATGTTACTCTTTTAATGTATACATAAAGTTTCTGTTTATCGTGCACAACGATAATAAGAATACATAATTTTGATAAGATATTTAATTAATTCAATGGGAGGATCAATTAAAATTATTTAAATACTTCGTTACCCATTTTAGTTTGTAAAATTTTTATAAGTTTCATTTAAAAAGATATATCCTTGAATAGACATGTAAATAAATAATTTATTGTATTAACTTTCCTTTATTGTGTGTTATGAATAGATGTTATTTTGAAATTAAAACAAGCTTCGTGGGAAATAATTTAAATTTCTTCTTATACAACTTGCAGTTGTCAAAAATGTTGTGAAGGGAAACATTTTTCATTTCTTTTTTTCATAGTTTCCTTCTTTAAATTTAATTTTCAGGTGAAAGTAAATTTAGCTATCTATCATCATTGACATATTTTTTTTTCCTGTTCCATTAAAAATAGATAAATTTCTAAAGTGCGAAAAACTTAGCTGTTTTTATCAAAAAATATGTCATTTAATGATACATTCATATAGGATACTGTATTAAAAATTATATATATGGTATATGGAATGTTAAAGTTTGGAATTCCCTTTGTTTTCGTCATGTTGCAAATGTTTCTTACGATATTCACTGAATATTATTATGAGACTAAAATAATAAAGTATAAATACTACAATGTAGCATCATGTATGTAAAATATAACAAAAATATGTAATATAAAATAACAAAAAATGATTATAATAGAGCAATGTAACATTAAACATTATTGGAACAATAACAGATCTTGTATGTAAACACTACAAAAGTGAGTTGAAATGTACGGCTGAAGTCATCAACACCAAAAGCTTTTCTTAAAGAACATGTGACAATTTAGCAAAGAATAATAATAGAGTAGATTTGACTGCTAAGAAAATTTTAATTTAATATTACTTAGAATACATTCTTAGAGCTGTAATTGAAATGTTATATGGTTTAATAAAATATAGTTTGTAATAATATTTTAATCTAAGAACACTAAAGATAATCATTTTTTGTGAATTTGAATTAGTATATGAAATGTTTCCATCATATCCAGATAACACACACTTCTTAGATACTGAAGGTGCTTTGATAAGGTACCCATTGAAACTATTCTACAGCCTCCTGCTGGAAAGGGAGTTAAGGACACAATCTGTTGTTAGATAGAAAATCTGATCAATAACAGATTTGTCAGTGCCTCATGTTTAGGTGAAAACATGATGATCCAAGCCAAAGCTGGTTATCTACGGGGAGGGGTTCTTTCACCCATCTTAAGATGCTGTGTTGTAGATAAATTAATAATCCATTTTAAAGATGTTAAAAAAAAACAGGCATAACCACTATTGGATACGCAGGTGATTTAGTTATAATTGTCAGAGGTAAGTTTGGTGAAACAATTTCTAGCATCATGTCCAACACCCTCAAACAAGTTTAGGCTTGGTGTAAAAAAGAAGGCCTTTCTGCAAATCCTCAAAAATCCTACATGGTAGCCTTCACAAAGAAATAGAATCTTAATCTGAAAAAGATAATTTTTTTGGTCAAGAGTTAACTTGCTCCAAAGAATTTCAATTCTTTGGAGTATTTTTTGACATGAACTTAAGTTGGAACAAGCACTTCAACTTAAGTTGAAGTGCTTGTACAAGCACTAAACTTAAGTTGGAACAAGCAAAAAAGCTTTCTGGTCATGTAGAAATGCATTTGGAAGAACTTGGGGCTTAAATCCCAAAGTTATTCATTGGATTTACACTATGATCATTTGTCCCATTATTACCTATGGCTCAGTGATCTGGTGGCCTAAAATCAAAAGTGAAACTGCTGAAGCAAAATTAACAAAATTACAAATGATGTTTTGTGTAGGTATCTCTGGGTGTATTCGAACAACTCCCACATCTACACTGGAGCTTCTGCTTGGTATGCATCCTCTTTATATGCGTAATGAAGCAGAAGCAATACTTAGCATGAAGAGGCTTAAAAATACAGGTCAGTGGAAGGACTACTCTATCCTGGGGAAACCTCAATGCTGACGTAACTAGTCTTCTTTTTATAAGTATGCCTACTGATTACGCGATTGTTAAGTATGCTTTTCATAAGCCTTATACAATCAAATTTCCCTTGAGAGAAGACTGGAATAATGTTGCCATCAGTGAAAGATGTATTTACTGATATACTGATGACTCAAAAATGTATTCCAACACTGGGGCTGGTACTTGTTGTCCTGCTGATGGCACAAAATTATCATTCCCTTTGAGTAAATATACGACTGTATTCTAGGCAGAAATCTTTGCCATTCTCATGTGCAGTAGAATGTGCTTGGACAGAAACTATTCTCGTAAAAGAATAATTATCTGCTCTGACAGAGTCAAGCTGCATTACTAGCTCTACAGACGTCTACTGTGACTTCTGTTCTTGTCTGGGAATGTTATCTCACTCTGTGTAAATTAGCTAATAATAACCCCATCACTTTAATGTGAATGACTGGGCACTCTGGTGTTCCTGGCAATGAATTAGCTGATCATCTGGCAAGGACTGGATCAACAACTGACTTTTTTGGTCTTGAACCAGTGCTAGGTATTTCTAAAGAATTTATCAGAAAGAATGTCTTTGATCGCTTCCGAAAACAACAGTTTATGAACTAGTATAATGAAAATTATCAAAGACAAGCAAGGCTATTAAATAGCATGTACCCTAGTAAAAGGCAAAAAGAATTATTAAAGCTCACATGAAGCAGCCTAAGGAAAGCAGTGGGACTACTTACAGGACACTGTCACCTTAAAAGACATCTCACCATGATGGGAGTTTCAGATGATACCACTTGTAGAGTTTGTCATTATATGGAAGAAACTTCGATACACATCTTATGTGAATGTAAAACCTTTTCTGCGCATAGATTTGGACACCTGGGTTGGCACTTGATTAAACCTTGGATATTGCAGGAAATTCCTGTAAAATGTCTGCTGAATGTTACTTCAGCCACTGATCTCTTCAAATACGGCTTTCTGGGGGGTATAGTACAATAGGCCTATGGTCACGGTGATAGGTTATTTTGGAACCACCCTACCTTAAATCTAAAAAATCTAAACACACACATATACTTTTTTTGATCATCTTAAGAAATAAATAACTTGTTTTTCATTTCCTAAAACTGATTTCATATCCTTTGTAAATTCGTTGTTGATAGGTTTTCACTATTGGTAGAATTCATTCTGATTGGTTATATTAAGTTCTTTATTTTTTTTTTTAATGTTGCATGGATTTTTTTTCCACCAAAAATGACTCAAATTCACTTCTGTACAATTCAACACTTATTTAACAAAATATTATGCATGAATTATTTGTTAGTTTTAATATAAAATAGTTTCCAGAATAAGACTCTAATAACTGTATGGAAATATTTTAATACAATGTATTTAATTAGAATATTTTTCACTTCTAATTAAGATGTTTTTTGTGAAATACTCTTATTTTTTTCGGCTTAATAATTTCTAAGACACTTTTGAAGCGTTGCATGAAGAGAATTATTATTTATTTATGATTAAACAACACCAAATTTACAAAAAGCTTTTTCGTCACGTAAATTAAATAGTGGAGAATTGAATTAAAAAAAATAGAGATTTTTTTTATCAAGTGAATTATGTAATATTATACGTTGACACTAATTATCATTTACATGTATTAAATTCCATCAATTATATATATATATATATATATATATATATATATATATATATATATATATATATATATATATATATATATATATTAGTTATTATATGTTATTTATAAGTTACATGCTATTAAAATATTTATGATAAAGTTATTAAAATGTCTTAAAAATATTAAAATGTTACAAGACAAAGCAGAACAAGTACATTGAATACTGAATAAAATTAGCACAGATTGTTCAAAATATTATCAAAACAAAGTCATTAGATTTATTAAATAAACCTTTACTAGTTTGATGTCGGGTTGTTTTTGTCATGCAATGTTACTGGAATGCGACCTAGGAATCGATTTACATCAGTGCTGAATACTATTTTTCGGAATTTTGTATAATTTCCATGGAGATATTTGTGAAAGATTGCATATTAAATGCTCTCTATAATACACCAGAATGATGGCGTTATATAGAATTCGGGTGATTGCGGGCCAGGATATATGTTTAATTTCATTTTCGCATTCCTCAAACCATGATTGGAAAATTCCCGCTTAACAAATATTATCGCCCTGAAAAATTCAAACTCCTGCAGGAAGAAAAGTTTTGCATCTCAGAATGGACATCGTTTATCAAATATTCTCCTAACTTTCACTCTCTAAATCCTTTTTCTTCATATTTAAAGTTGATCAGACAGAAAAACCATGGCAAGACTACCCAAATCCTATCAGGTTGACTTCTATTCCAGGTAGTTGGAGAGAAACAATCGCAATCAAATCTTCTGCACCTGTCCTCTAAACGTGCAGTTATCTTGTTGTAATCAAAATAGAGAGAAAAACTAATAGCTATTATTATATTATGATGCTTACGAACCACATTAAAAATATCACTTAATTACAGATTTAGTTACATTTTCCATAATTTTATCATCTATACATACACACACAAACAGATATATATATATATATATATATATATATATATATATATATATATATATATATATATATATATATATATATATATATATATATATATATATATATATATATATATATATATATATATATATATATATATATATATATATATATATATATATATATATATATATATATATATATATGTATGTCGTGTGTGTGTGTTCTTAGGTATACACCTAAAAACGTAATATTGTCACCATACTGATCATCCGTTATTTTTTATAAAAGTGATTTGGAAATATTAAAGTGATGCAACCAAAAATATAAAACATTTTAAATTTTTTTATTTGAAAAACGTTAAATATTTAAAGAAAATATAAGTGTAAAAAGAATTCATTGTGTTTAGAATAACTGATGCTTAATATTCATTTGTTATATTATTTTTTTCTAAAAATTTATTAATTTTTTTTTAAGAAATTTAATAAATTACTTAACTTGTTTTCTAAAATGCTTAGGAAATTTTTTTAACAATTTAAGAATGGAAGAAAAAGTAACCATAAACAACATAAATATAAACACTGAATATAAATAAACTACAAACAATATTTTAACTACCAGAAGCAATATTTTGAAAAAATAACTCACAAGTGTATAGTATAGAAAATAATAAATAATTTAAACTTCATTGTAAGATAGTGATATAAAAAATAGCACTTTCTACATTTTCTGCTTTGTATTTATTATTAATGGTTTGAAAATATTTTGTTTCAGTATTTTAGACTTAATCTGCCTCAATTTTTAAAATTCTCAAATCCTGAAAATTAGAAACAATATCATATTGACGACTATTTGAGAACTTGCGATGTCTTGCGAACAATAAGTTGCGATATTTTCCTTTTATGATGCTTATGTATAAGGGGAGTAAATAAAAAAGCTGTTAAAAGAGAGGTCACTGCAACAACAACATATATTTAATTTACACGCATGAGTGGTCGTTTATATATATATGTGTGTGTGTGTGTGTGTGTGTGTGTGTGTGTGTGTGTGTGTGTGTGTGTGTTTATGTAAGGAATGTTGATTTATCTAAAGAATAACCAAGAGGAAACTTAAACAGTCTAGCTGTATTATTTTAATTTTATGTTATTTTGGGTGTCTAATCAAATACACAGTATCAATGATAATAAAATTTAAGAAAACATTATAGTAGCACATGATAATTGAATATTCTTCCAGAAGAAGTTGCCTATAAATTTAGAAGTTTACTTTAAAAACAATTATGACTAAGTGAGTGAAAATTTATTACTAAATCTAAAGGTGCTTTAAATCAATATATAATTTTCAATTACGATTTTTTTTATCAGGAGAATTTTCACTTTTATTTAAAGCTGTGAAGTGAAAGGCATATCTATGACAAATAATTATAATGTACAGAAGCATTTATCATGTAATATTTCTAAGTTTCACTTTTTCTTTGTTTTATGAATATAAAATATAGCTGCTGCCCAAGAAAATTTGTTCTATAATAAAAAATGTTCTAAAAAGCCGTAAAGTGTGTATCAACCACTTTACTATTCTCTACAGTCAGTTGAGTATGCGATACTAGAAATAAAGTGAAGCATAAAGATATAAATATAAGATCAATATTTTTGACATCAATGTATTAATGTCAAGAATATTGATCTTATATTATTGACATCAATGCATTGATGTCAATAATATGTATGTAATATGTATGATTAACGATTTATTTATGTCTTCCTAAAAACCCATTATTTGAAATGTGAGTACCTATAAACATACGAATAAAATAAGAATTTCATTAGTTTAAATAATCAGTAAGTGTTTATTAATTAGTCATTCGTCACTTATATTCTCTTATATTACAAATGTATTTATAATATTTTTCTGGTTAAATATTTACAAATTATTTTCATGTGAAATATTAAACTAATATTTGTCTATAACGATAGTTTTTCTCCATATTTTAATTGAGTATTTCAATTAAATGATTGTAGCAACATCTAATTTTATTAATTTAAGAATTAGTTTTTATTTAACATATACATTTATATAAACGGTTAACAAAGCAAAAGTTATTATATACCAAAGTTTATTTACACACTTGAAATCGAAATATTCGTCATCACATTATACAAGTTAAAACTGCCTATGAATAGAAAATTTAAGAAAAATAATTCTATTGCAAATTAAATTTCATTAGTGGACAGTAAAATAGGTCTCAGAGAAAATGATGCGATAAAGCTTTCGTTTAAATGCATACCAAATATCCAAATACACGAACCTTACTTTACAATTTCTTAACTTACTATCCTAGACAATTTTCTTAAATCAAAATTTCCAATATTCAGGACATTTTTTCTTTCATGAGATCCAAGACTGAAATTTTAATCAAAAACTGATATCGGTTTTGAAAATGCAAAAGGGGATAGACGCATTTTAATTGCTGAACGACTGGATAAGGATGTGTCTTTTCTCAAACATATTTTTGAGATTTGAAGTTTTGTTATATTTTTAACGTTCAATAATTTAAATATTTAAAATCAATAAATTCCATTTTAAGTATTTATTTATATAATGTTACTATCAACTTTTAATAAAAAATGGAAATAAATATAGATTTTTATCCCCATAATTAAAGTTTAACTTATTTTACTATTATGTTATGCGCCGTAGAATAATCGAATAATGTTAATGATATTAATGATATGAAACAAAAATGGATTCAGGCAAAAATAAAATTTGTTTAAGATTGAAAAATTTTTAACTGAATATATTGAATTGAAATATGGAACACATTTTGTGTTTTATTTATGAATATATCAACTTAAACTTTTAAATGTAATACCATCTTTAAGTTAATTGAATTGTAGGATTTATGTAATAAAGTAAACAATTTAAATTCTGTTAATTTTTTATTGCAAAATAGTATGGTATGAATGTTAGAGAATCTTGTAATTAAATGCTAAATTTTGAGAATATTTTATAAATATTTACATGATTAGGATAAAAATTCACAACACATTTAGTGGGGAAAATGTTTCTTTAATTATTAAAATATTTTCCCTATATTTTAAATTAAGAATTATAATACGCAATTTATAACTCTTTCTTAGAGTTTGAACTACATACACATTTTGTCAAGATAAGAGCATCCTAAAATTTATTCGATAATATTGCAATTTCGCATGCGACTCTATGTATTTAAAATCTACAAATAATTACATTTTTATGACTAATATATTGCCCTCATGGAATAAAATAGGTAAAAGGTGTTAAACATCTATCTTTACTCATAATCTTTAGACAGAAGGGGATCGAGTTTGCGAGGCTTAGTGCCAGAAGCTGAGGCTTCTATAACTAATTTTCATACCTTGCAACTCGAAAGCTTTGAACTCAAGTCTACCTTCCAACAGTCGCCACCTGCCTCGATAGACGAGCCACAGAACCATACCTTGATGAGGCGAGTAGTCTCGCCGGCACCCACACACTTATTATGGCAAGCATTCTCGTAGAAGATTTGTAACAATTCCTTTACGAACCGTCAAGTCCTATACTATTCCTCAATATCCTAGCTCTCGACCGGACCATCGTCAAAAGCGCGCTGGTATTCCATCATTGGAATGTCATCCGACGCAATGGACATTATCCTTTTCAAGTTAGACCAGTTGCGCCGGTCCAGGATGGTACTCAAGCTTTCGCTCTTGTACACCAGTTTGCTCCTTTCCTCGGAGGTCCTGGTACAAGTCAGCACGAAGTGGAGACAATCCCCCACCACATTGCACGAGCGACATAACTCGCTTATCGGATACCCTCGTTTATGAAGGTATTCCGGCACACGTCCGTGTCCTGTCGCTATTTGGGCAACGATAGCATTACCGAGAACTCTTTTATCAGAGACAGTTTCAAAGAATCTGTAGGTCTGTCGACCCACTTCTTAGTTCTCCTATCTCAGCTGCCATACACGCAGTGCTTCTTTATGCAGCACCTTTGTCAGGTGCGACCTTGGACGTGACAGGTCCAGCGTTGGCTCTGGAAGATTCGCAGCCTCTTTGGCCAGTACATCGGCTCTTTCGTTACCGAAAGTGCCTGCGTATGCGCGCACGTAATGTAAGCGTACCTCTCTTTTACAGATGGCTTCCTGGTATGAGTCCTTAACTTTATTAACCAGGATGTTTTGGTTATTCGGATCGGCCAGGGAGTAAAGGGAAGACAACGAATCAGTGTATAAATGACAAGTGTTGTTGCCTGGGTGTACTTTGAGCCAATCTAGCGCCAGTCCCAGCGCCGAAATTTTCGCCTGAAAGACAGAGTTCTCGTCGCCAAGTCTAGCACCAAATGTAACAATCTCTTGCCCAAAGTACATGATTGTGAACCCTAAACCGATTTTACCATCAATGCCTGATCTGTCAGTAAAGATTTCCAGACCCTCGCCAGTAGGCTTTCCGCTATCGAAAGGTACACTGCAACGCTCCGTAGGGTGACATGACAGAATGTCCACCCTCTGCTCAATGTCGTCTGGCCGCAGATTTACCTCGTGAAAGATATATGGCCTGCGCTCCACCAATACCATCAGCTTTGCATACTCTATGCCTGCTTTTATATCTAGCGGTAAGACGCCCACTAGTATTTGTACGGCAGCTGTAGAAACTGTCCTGTAGCATCTTGTGAATGCCATGAGTTCCGGTGTTTGAACACTCTGTAGGTGGCCACAGAAGGTCTTACATTCCAATCTGTGTCCCCATGACCCTACACCAAAAAGAGCCATTCTTTCGGTACCACTCCGATATAGGCATTTGAGTAATTCAGGCTCGCGCCCGAAGAGAACCCTAGCCGTTCGTCGGAGTGCCATTGTGACATTCACAATATTTTGTCTCACCTCCTTTAAATGGGAGTTGAATGTAAGAGCGCTATCGTATTTTACACCCAGGAATTTAAGCTCCTGCACAGACTTTATGGAGGTTCCGTCCCACCGGAAGACTGGCGGTCTCTTCAATTTCCACTTTCTAGTGACCGTGAGGGCCACCATTTTGCTAGGATTGAAAACCAGCTTATATGTCTTTCCCCATTTGCTGAGTGCATTAAGGGCAACTTCCGCATTTTTCTTGAGCTTTGCTCTTGAGTCACCAGCTGCGACCAGCAGCATGTCATCAGCGAAGTCTAGAAGCCTCGTATCATTCGGCATGTCCAGTCGTAATGCGCTGTCTGCAACAACGTTCCAGAATAGTGGTCCACTACATGACCCCTGCGGTACTCCTCTGCTGGATTCGAAAATCAAGTTTTCTCCCGAGCCTTTATATACTATATTTCGGTCTTCCAGATAGGACTTCACCAGCATATATATATTTTGTGGACATCGTGCTTGGCCAAGGAGGAACATTACTCCAGGTCTCCACACGCTATCAAATGCACCCTGTACATCTAGCGAAATTAGGCTTACGTACTTTCCTGTCTCCTGAAAATACCTAATTGTGTCGTTAAGACACACGTGCGCCGTGTCGCACGAGCTGCCCGGCCTGAAGCCATGTTGGGCGGGGTGAAGCGCCTGCGACTTCACCAGATGGTGGTATAATCTCTGAGTTAGGAGTTTGTCCAGTACTTTGCCTAAACTAGACAGTAGACAAATAGGCCTGTAGGATCGCGCTTCAGACGCGATATTTCCTTGCTTCAAAAATAGGACCAACTTGGCATGTTTCCAAGATCTTGGGAAATGCTTCAGAAAGAGGCATTTGTTAAAGAGGTGTACAAACATTCCGGGATTACTCTCGAATATAGTTTGCACCACCTCGACCGGGATACTGTCGGGTCCCGGTGCCTTTTTCTTTGCCATAGATTTGACTACCGACTTGATCTCCACTTTAGTAAATGGTCGGTCGTCACATCCACCGCAATAGGAGTCCGCTATACTCCTCATGCCTTTTTGCTCTACACTCTCTTGGTCCGATTCATCCACAGGGAATAAACCAGCTACAATAAATTTCACGGTTTCCTCTTCGCTATTGCTCAGAGTCCCGTCAGACAATTTGACGCTACTCATTGGTGTGCTTTTGACAGCTTTACCAACCGCTAATTTGTATGGCAGAGACCACACATTTGATCTCATTTGTTTTGGCAGAATTTGTCCCAGTTCGACTCTTTTTTCGAAAGTATAAGTCGTTTATACTGGGCCGTAGATCTATTATACAGCGTTTTTCTGGCCCTGTTCTCATCGGAGTTGGAACATTTCTGAAACCGCCTCCTCAACGCTCGCGTTTTACTTCGTAGCGTTGTAAGCTCGTCATCCCATCATGGAACCTGCTTTCTAGCGGTCGTGCTAGAGTGAGGCCGAAACCTTCTTTCGCAGATCCCCTGTAGCACCTGGGTAATGTTTTCCACTACCTCATCTAGGTCTTTGCCCTCTTTAGCTCTTATGATCTTATCGTTGAGATCGGGTACTTTTTTTATTAAAGTCTGCACCCAATCTCTGAAGTAAAATTTCCCTAGTCTGTATTTACCATTATTATTGTTCTGCAAAAGCTTAGGTGCTAGCCTGAAGGAGATGTAGTTGTGGTCGCTTAAGCAATTTTCAACCACTTTCTACGATGAGAAGGACGACTGTAGAGCGCCCGTCGTCACCGACAGGTCAATCCAGCTCCTCCCATTCACAGTTTCAAAGGTCGGCCTGGAGGTTACATCATTTAATAAAACGAGGTCATTTCGGATGAGAAACTCCACAAGGGCTTCCCCTCGGTTCGTCACCACCCTAGACGGACACTCGGGATCCCACATTCCATGCGTCGTGTTAAAGTCACCTACTATGAGGACCCTCGTGTGGAACCGAATGATCTTTTCGAGGGTCTCTAAGAAGCCACCAATGTCTGCTCTTGGAGGAACATAGACTGATACTACCAGTAGCGATTGGCTCAGATCTTTGATCTCTACCGCTACGATGTGAGTATCCACATGTCTGGTCCAGACGCTGAGTTTGGTGTTATTAACGACAACCGCAGCCATTTCGTCGGCGATGTGAGCCACCGAACATGACTGTGGAAAGACTGCAATCTCGCCGTCCACCAAATACGGCTCTTGCAGGAGAAGGATTACGGACGAACCCATTTCCGACTCCTTTAATATCTCCAGAGTGGCCGCCCTCGATCTTGTGAGATTAATCTGCAAAATGCCATACTCTAAGCTGTTGGTCGTATCAACAATTGGTGCGGGAATGGATTCTCTCACATTCCCGTTTGTATTGCGGACAGCGGAGATCAACCGCCTTATGCCCACAACCCAATTTCAATTTGAATTGTTTGCTGGCCCTTTCGCAGTTGGCGCAACGAACTTCTCTTTTCTGGCACTCTTTAAAGGAGTGCTCACCTGCGCAAACCGTGCAGGTCTGAGCCTTTTCAGGGCATTTAGATTGTAGGTGGCCAAACCTACAACACTTAAAGCACCTCGTGGGCTCAAGGAATTCCTTGACCCTGTGCTTTTGCCAGCCGCAGCTGACTTTGCCCTTCTTAATGAAGGCTTTAAAAACCTCGGGCGCCGTTTACAGCACCCAGTGTTTATCCTACCCCTTTCCCTAAAGTTTGAAGACCACTTTCATGTGGCCCTCTGGGATCTCATTTTGTTCTCTGAGGCCCTCCAGGACCTCTTGCTCACCGTCCGCTCCCGGCAAGTCATAAATCATTATTCTAGGGAGTCTCCGTGCCGGCTCCCTAGCCTCCACCTTCTCACTCAAGACTTCTTTTATCTTGTTTGACATTTTTCTGCGATCTTCAGCACTTTTCAACTCGATCGCTACCCCGTTGTTATTCAGGGGTTTTAATCCTTGGACGGCTATACCCAGTTTCCTGGGATCTATAGCCTTCTTCAGTTCTGATTTAACCCCATCAGAGGTTAATTCGCTACCCGGCTTTGGGTACACTAAAAGGGCATTCGTTGGTGCCCTCTTCTTCCCCTTATTTTTGGCAGCATCCGCATAGGATCTGACTGGGCCCTTTCCGGTGTTGCTTGTTTTTGCCGGCGTCTTAGCTACAGGAGTCTCTCCTGCCTTGACATCAGAACTCTTCTGAGTCTCCGCCTTTTTGGACTTATTCCTCTTACGAGAAACTCTCGTCCAATTTTCCTTCGCCGGCACACTCTTGTCTTCAATACAGGCCTTTTCGGGCTCTGTTTGACATTCTGTTGAAACCATTGCTGGTTTCTCACACAGGCTCTTTTTTGGGGCCGCTTCCCCACGTGCCGCAGCTAGGTGCTCAACCAGTGCCTCTACGACACTGGTGTCAACGTTGTAACGTCGACAAAGCTTCATTAAGTCGCACTGAAAAGTGCGTTTTTTCGCAATTTTAGAAATTTTTTTAGGGCTCTTATTCATGATATACGCTTTTGTGTTATCAATAAACAATGTCACCATAAAAAGAAAAGAGTTTGAACTTTGTTCGGCTCAGCTACCAAACTTAATTGGTTTCTTCCAGTTTGACCGCCTGGGCCGTCCCCGACACGGATCCGCCACCCTTTCCACGCTGCAGTCAAGGGTAACCCGCAAGGCTTCCAGTATGTAGTCCGCCCTACTCCAACATGCCGTGAATCACAGGCTTCCAAGAGATCGGACCAACGTAGGGGCTCAATCCTACGGTCCCTCAATCCATCGGACTGCATACACAATCAAAATCGGAAAGGGGAGGATTTCTCGAAGGCCTCTCACCTCCCTTTCACCCGCTTTTCTAACCGCACAGCATTGCGGGGTAATTTCTCATAAGCACGACCAAAAACAGTCACGTCGTCACCGCGCAGCTACTAATTTCCATGTCGCGGCGGTCAGCAGAATTTCCTCTGACCAAGGGCAGGGCACTAACTCTGTTCTCCCAAGGCTGGTACTTTCCCACTTTGGTATTTAAACAAGACCACACGCTCCACTTCCACTTTTGCATTGACAGCTGGACGCCTCCCTCAATCTTATATTTCATTTTTGTGCTGTGTATTGACCCATGTCTCATTACACTAATACGCACCATTCACACACCAATTCCTTTATAAGTAATACTAAAAACAAGCTTTCACATCGTCACTAAAGCGGGGGACTTCCGCAATAGATCCAACATTCATTGCCTTAAAGATTATTAGGAAAAAATAATTTATGACTACACACTTATTGCCACTTTCATACATTAATTTTATGTGTTAAAACGCATACCTTGCCACAGTCCTTCTTGGCTACCTTTTAAAACCCGCATAACACGAATCTGCAGACCGGAAAAAGTAGTAAACTACAATTCCCTGTCATAGGGAACAGTTTTTACATCCCTTATATACTCAAAATATTTGCCATGACTATTTCTCAAAATAAGCCGAAAAGGTCCGTGTCCCTTTACGTTATAAAATCCGCCATTTTGCGGAATAGTCGGAAAATAGTAGTTTTTAAGCATATTTGGTTTCCGGCCAGAAGAGAATACAATGCTTGAGCCTCCCTTAAATAAAGATAAAAATTCCCATAAATCACGGGAATCTCTCAAAGTATATCCAAAGAGGTCTCAGTGTGTGAGGGTAGCCAGCCCACACACGTCCTTTTCTCATCTTTTCTTTAAACACAAGGAAAGGACAAAAAAATATAATGATACTTTACCATCTTCGAGAACCTCACAGCCAACTGAATATGTCCAACAAACATATGGCCGATTTGGGTAAATCTAAAAAGCTTGATTGCCAAATATAGTTACAATACGTCAGCTGAATCAAAAGTACACATTCCGTGTAATTGTTATCAACTATAGTTGTCATATGGAAATTATGAAACAAGTATTAAATAAGTATAACCACTTTTAGTCTATTATATATTAATTTTTCATTTGTAAAATGAAAATATTTTAATAAATGATTAATTTTTATTTTTTAACATTGTCTTATAATTTAATTAATCAAACATTTTTTTACCATGACTATTTGTGAGGTTGATACCTACTATCTACTATCTGTTGTCTACTGTTATACCTGTTGTTGTTTTCAATCCCCGTGATCAGCAAAGAGTCAGATCAATGAGTCCATTCATCCTAAAAAAGTCAAGCATCAGAAGGGGATCCCGAATCAGGTCTTGTTTGGTAAGCCCCAAACAAGATAAAATGTGGTCAGGAGAGGCCTGAACTGAAGAACATACAGGTCTCGAAATGTTTGTTATAACCTACAAAAGTCATGGAAAGCAGATGGCCGCTAAAAAAATGTGCAAGTGCAGTTTGATCGCATCTACTGCAGCTCAGAGCCAAGAAGCCACCAGGACACCTCATTTCGTACCAAGTATGCACAGGTGGGACAATCCAGGTAGCCATGATAATTGCTCTAAATTTACAAAAAGGCTCCATATAAATAAGAGAAGAGGAAGGGGTGGTGAAATTGCTAGCACTGGCTCTAGCTAAACTGTCCTTAATTTCATTACCAGCAACATCCACTTGGGACGGAATCCACTGAAAGTGGACATGATGACTATAGTAAAGATATTTTAGTTTCCTGAGGATGTCTGTACAAGTACTATCCTTCACATGATGCCAATCGGTCAAATGCTGAATAGCACTTCTACTATCAGAAAAGATCCAGATATCCTTTAACAGCGGAAGCATCATGACGGAGACTAGACCTTTTAGAATTGCAATAACTTTACTTCGAAAAACTGAGCAGAAGTCTAAATTTCTTCTCTGGATTTTTATTGCTTTATCCCGAAATCTAATATAGATGCCACTGCTAGAACAGCCATTATTAAATCTATTGCCTGCAGAGTATAATTAAACAGCATCTCAGGGGACATTGCTGATTTTTCTAGAGCCAACTGTTTCAAGTAGTCTAGAAGGACCAGTTGTTTGTCAATTGGACAGAAAGGTCCAGATCAAAATAAACAACATCAAAACCTACAGAATGATCGCTAATCTGGGATAAACTGTGGTGTACAATTGATCTGACAATAAAGTGATCAGAAACAATCTGTCCAAAAAGAATACCACGTTTGAGCCTTTAGTTACTTCTCCAGGAACCCACAAATCTAGAGGTACGATTCTAAAAGCCAAAACAAGAGAGCTTATTGTAATAATTCACGAAAAATGCTTTTCTCCTAAGACTCAAAGTCTGTAGATTGGCCTCATAGAGGAAAATATCATTTGGGCAAGAATTGCGAAGACCAGTAATAATCCTTGCAGCACTGAGCTGTACACTTTCAAGACTGCAGGTTTGAGTGAGAGGCACAATAATAGATGGGGAGGCCGTACTCTATGATGTAAAAATTAAGAAAACATAGATGTTTCTAAGGGTATTAGCATCGGCACCCCAATTACGGCCCGAGATCTATTTAAGAATGTTAAGGCGTTTCTTAGTTCTTAAAGCGAGATGCTATAAGTGACAGCTACTCAGGATCCAATATGAATCCCAGATACTTTGGATGTTCCTCAATCTTAAAGGGTCGATTATTTAACAAGATTTTCGGTTGAATATTATATAATTTTCTATTAGTCGCAAAGAAACTTACAATAGAATTTGAAGGGTTAAAACTTAATTTGTGGCAAATAGCAAAGCTCCACAAGTCAGTCAAAGCTTGGTTCACATGTTCCTCCACCTTTTCTATATCAGAGCCAGAACTACAAAGAACGATGTCATTAGCGAAAAGTCACACCTCACAGATCTCAGTAATGACTTTTTCAATTCCCGCAATAAAAAGTGTGAACAACAGGAAGCTCAAGTCCGAGACCCGAAGAAAACCTTGGCTTATTTTAAAACTATCTGAGGTTGAATCGTTGAATTTCACCTTACCTATTATTTGTTGTTAATTCTAACCTTACCAAGTATCTGTTGTTAACTTCAACCTTACCTACTATTATAAATTATACCTACTATTTTTTGTCTAGTTCACACGATTGCGTGTGTTTTTGAACTTTGCTGGTAAGGTAATATGTTATTACCGAACAAGTTTCCTGACCTGGTAATAATGATTTCTTATAATATACCTAATGATAAGTCTGATGATTTTGTAAGACAATCAAAATAAAACAGAGTGAGCAAATTTTCAAGAAACTTTTGTACTGTCATAAGAATTTTTCTACACACCAACAATAACATTCTTGTCATGAAAGTGATCAGAGAAAAGTCCCAGCTGACTATCGGAACTGTCAAATGAAAGTGTTAGATAAGTCAGAAAACAGTCTCCATCACTAATGAGTGACGTTTTCAGAATTTTACAGATAATTTTCAGCTCAATCGTGCCTTTACACTAACTATAAATAACCCGCAGTAATTATCATGTAACCCGTTCTTTAATAAATTTCATTTGAAAAATAAAATAAAAAAATAAAATAAAAAAAACATTAGTCTTTTAATCAGTTACAATCCATACAAATAGGTTTAAGTTTAGGACTTTATTTGCCTATATCCCCACTAACATTTGAAATACATTTAATTAGCGTATGCCACCATATGTAGTTCCCACAACATTGTTTTCAATATAACAATTAGAATGACTTTCATTTATCTGTTTAACAACTGAATATAGAAACGAATTTTTAGCAAAATTCATAATAGCAAGACAGAATGTGTCATTATCATAATATTAAGGACAAACTGTTTCTTTTCAAAGAACGATTTTATTTGTAACTACCAAAATTACACCATAGATGGATATGGGCACATTGTGAGAAATCGAGGGACGAACAGACATCTTTCATGATACTTTTGGCCTTAGTGAGAAACTAATTTGAGAGAACAAACAAAACTTTGCTTTTCCATTATTACAGAAATGTAGTAGATTTAAATTTTTTTTTAACAATCTACCCACAAACTCATAATTACAGACATGATATTTATATTTTCCTGCGTGAATCTTAAGCATTTTCCCAGAATTTATTATCATAAAGTAGAAATTCCTACTGACTTCTTTTCTCGTTAGTAATTATATAAAGTTAGTATAACAACTATAGGTTTTTACATAAATTGTACTATGACTAAACTTACCTCACTAATGTTCAGCTTTAAATGACTGTCTTAGCTTCATATGCTCCATTTAATCTCCTTGCTTTAACTGTCTAAAATAGTTTA
The DNA here is from genome assembly GCA_030067965.1 of Latrodectus elegans. NCBI lineage: Eukaryota > Metazoa > Arthropoda > Arachnida > Araneae > Theridiidae > Latrodectus > Latrodectus elegans. Next base: position 2,862,358 of record CM057812.1, on the reverse strand, counting down.
ATTTTTTAAAATAGTTTTTAAGTTTAAAAACTAAAGAAACATATTTTTTCTCTCTACAAAGTAGTGAGAAATTGCTCTAAAATTTAAATAAAGAAATTGTGGTTTTATTAAAACTTTCTTATTTCACTGTTACCTTAATTAAGTAAATTTATTTTGTGAAGTGTTTTAGTCAAACCAGATATCCCTCTGATTTTAATAGTTGACAAATCTGAAGTAAATATGATTATCTAACGAATGTTATTTAAATACTTCTGATAAGTAACTTGTTATTAATTTATAGAAATCAGTAAATTCTTATAACAAAACACCTGATAAATAATTAAAAATAGTTAGTAAATATTTGAATAGTAATGACTTCATTTTACCAAAATATGAAACGCCTGAATTAAATTTTTTTACATTATCATTACTTGTAGCAGTATACATACATGCATTTATATAAGCGATGTTTTATGTATGACGTTATATGTAAGAATTATTATTTATACAAAAAATCTCCAAGTAAGTGTATGCTTGCAATTGTTGATCATACTTTTAGATGAAAGAAAGGATATACATATAAAAATTTTATTCAAAATTATTGAACAAAATGCCTGAGAAAACATTGTCTCAAAAACAAAAAAGTATTAGTAAAAAACGATATTTCTTATATGATCTTTAGTTTCCTTTGTAATATTTTATAAAATGTCTTTTGAAAATTTATTACATAATAAAATAAGTTCTTTCTAATTTTTGAATAAAATGAACCACATTAATACAATTCAAAAATTAATTATTGTACTCACACTGTCAAATACATTTCATATTCATGAATTATTTGCTCTCAATTATATCAAAGAGTTACAAAATTGTACTTTTAATAACTGTATGTAAAGAGAATTTTAATGCTTAAATATTTTTGAATTTGATGCTCATTATTTGAAATAGTTTAAATAATATTTTCATAAATACCAATTATTAGCTACATCAATATTTTTAAATATATTTCACGTAACAAGAATCATTTCATGCTTTGTTAGATAAAACATAGTTGTGGTTATGTATAGTACTTTTAACATATTTCTTTTAATAGTTATATTTTATTCAAAAACTAATGTAATTGCAAAATTATTTAAATTATCATTTCAAAATAAATTAAACCATTTAATTTTATATTTACAAATTAGTTTATATATACATTCATATATACTACAAGGAAGAATCCGTACATTCGTACATGCAGAAATAATTATCTAACTAAAATGAAATGTATACATTAAGTACTATTGTGAGTTACTTGTATTCATACTTAATTGATAAAAAAAGTAAAGTGACGACTTGAATAAACAAATAGATAAATTTTTGTTTATTGCAAGTAAACCAATTGCACATATAATCCAAACACAAATTGTCTTAAAAATAAATTTACGCAAAAGTCTGCTACAGAAACTGACTTGTGTCTCAATAACTTTACAATAAGAAATAAATTTTGCTTCTTTAGGAATTTTTCCAAACTTTTTATTAAATTACACCCGTAAAACAATTTTTGATAGATGAGTATGAAGTTAATAGTGCCCGGTGGTGATTCCAAAATATGTCATTCCTTCTATCCATGAGATGAAAGAAAGTTGAATCCATCTCTAGCTGTAGAGCAGACAGGTTCAAGATTCTCCATCAACCAACCCTTTAATAGTTCAAATTTTTCCCTAAGAGGCCACGCGGTATTTTGAAGAGGAATTAGGAAACAAAGCGGATGGTGCTTCAAAGTCTCTCTGACCATCTTGCTGGCCATGTGTACCTTCAGTGGGAGAAATCCTCTGAAGGATGACCCCTCCTCCATTGCTGAGGAGTGTGTCAATAATTTACTTGCATTTAAATTTTGACTCTGATGGTTAAGGATTGTAATTAGAAATGGTTTTAATTGCAACCTGGGAATCCATAAAGTTGATAATATTTTGTTAAAGGATGGCAGCAATAGCTATGAGTGCCATAAATATGGCAGAAATTTCACTATCAAAGGAGTTGGCACCCTTTTTGCAATTTGAATATATGAAACACAAAAGCAATCAACATTTTTTATTTTCATGAAATTTAGTTTATATTTAATCTTTTTGATAATTTTTCAATGACAAACATTTTTCTTCAGTGAATTTACAAAATCTACTATTTTTATTTATTTGCTTTACTGTCCTTGAAGATACAGATATGGGTCACTCAACAAGAAAATAGTTCCAAGCGAAAATGAAAATTGTGTATGTTAGAGAGGATTTTAGAAAGAAATTACTTTTGGAATATGGTCCGCATTTTATATTGTGAAAGTTTTATCGCATCTGTGTGTATCACAATGATACCGTGTATGTTGGAAATTTTTAACATACACAAATTGAAAAAATAATTGTTGTTATGGATGGTAAAAATTATAGTGTATATGATAAATTCTATTATATATGACAAAAAAATTGTTTTCTAAGTTTTAAATAGCTAATTTGTATTCGAACAATTTTTCTTATCAAATTTTAATTAAAAGTGTGCTTTTTTATGGAAAAATATTCAAACATATATTAAAATTTCTTGATGTAATCATTGCTGTAAAAAATACATTAAAATAGGAAATTGTAAATTCATTAGCTTAAATTCAAGATTTTGCATTTCACAAAATATAAAGTAATGTGTGCAAAATATATTATTCACTGGAACTTTTTCTATCGGTCGCATTGAACGAGGTCATAATAAATGTAATAATCAATGTTTGAATTATAGTATGACAACGTTTATAGAAATTCCATCTTTATTTAAAATTTTCCCCCATTTCTTGGGCATGTTTTCATGATAAACTTGAATTAGTTTATAGTCGATTCTGAAACCTCCGAATGGTGATCTGTGTACTTTCTTCAATAAATTTTGCACAAAAATTGCTTCACAACTTTTTATTTCTGTCCATACATTATTACAATCAAAATCGGAAACAATAATTGAAAGGAAAACTGCAGAAATGGTTGAAAGCTAAATTTTATAATAAAATTTTGGGAAAATGTGTGAAATAAACATATTCTATTACATGATTAGAGAGAGAGAGAGAGAGAGAGAGAGAGAGAGAGAGAGAATAAAAAGTGCTTAAGTTTGCAATTAAGATTATATTAGCACAAAATAAACTTTAAATATAAAAAATACTTACAAATTAAAAACTACATTTGCACTCAAATACTATTTTGTAACTTTTCAGGTGTCACAAGATGTCCGCACTCTAAAATGACGAGGAATATAATTTAGAAGGGCAATTGTGAATGTCTATGGCCTTACTTACACAGATAAATTTTAATTACTTTATATGAAATATGAGATTAAATATATTTTATACAACCTATAAGTTCTCCCTAATAAACAAAACAATTTAGATAAATTATTTTCCGTTGATAAAAATATTTTTAATCATTTAATTTCACAAATAAAACAAAAGCAAATGAAATATTATACATGAATATTTTTTCTGTAGTAAGTGATTCAACCTTCTACTATTGTTAATTGTGACAAAATTATTGATGATAAAAAATTTTGCATTGCATTTTGACTAAGAACAGAAACCATTCATTTAAAATTACATATTCTTCTTATGAGATGAACCATTACTATATTGCTTGTGGAATTTGCTCTCTACACGAATAGAAAAACAATTTTAAACTACTTAACTCCCAAAACTCTAATATTTTTTATGCAATTTGATTTTTAACTTATACACACACATATTGCATGTTTTAAAGAGAGAGCAATGAGAGTGATGTAATGATAAGCTAAACAATATAATATTTTTATATTTGTATGTGATTAAACTTTCGTAGTTAGTTTTGCCTTAATACTCTTTAACACTATTTATAAATAACAATTGATCGATTATTGATCATCTATACTATTTTATTTCAATAACAATTTTTTTTTTAATTTTCAGAATTTCTCACCAGAACAAAATATTATTGTGGTTATAGTTAAATTAGGACATATGATTTTATCAGTATTTGAACAAATGTTTCCTCAAAATAATTCAAGTTAATTTTTTTGCTTCCTTTTTCTAATAAACCATATTATTATTCAAAATTTAGCGAAAATCAAATTAAAATTATAATTTATAAATACGTATAATTTCAGTTGAGTCATGGTAAATTTCTTTTCGCAACGTAAGTGAAGCTACTAGGATATAAAAGTTAGATAACAAATTAAATTTTAAGCAAAGGAGTAATCGATCATTTTTAATTCGTTTTGTTTAATTTAATTGTTAAGAAGTACGCGAAAAATAAGTCAATCAAAATTTTGATTAAGGCTGCTTTGTAGTTGAAATAAAAAATATATTTTGTGTAACTTAATATTTAAATTTTCTTATTAGAAAAATATAGTTAGATGCTTTTAATATATTAGATAATTTTACTAGTAAAACAATATATGATTAAAAATTGCAGTAAAATGTTAAATTATATTACAGATTCACTAAAATATCCTTATCGAATGAATATTATAATATTCTCCATTTATATTATTCATGCAATATTTTCAAAAGAAAAAAAAAATTTTTCTTTTTTTGAATGAAGTAGTTGGGCTTAAAGTATATATCATAGTTGAGTAATTTCTAGCTGATTTCATAAATTATGACGGGGAATCAAATGATTCAGAAAACATTCATGAATATTAAAAGGGAATATAATTAAAGTATCATGAAACACTATCGAATATAAATTGGAATGCGGAGTATTACATTAAATTTAGTATTAAATTTATGTCGGTATGTATTAAAAATATTGTGAAAATTTAGCCTCAATAATCCCTGAAAATTAAATTAAGCACGCATATTCTCCTCAAATGGAGAAACAGGTTCAATTACCAACTGGATATGTCTCATAAATATGATGTTGGCCCGAGTCTATCATGGTGTGGAACAAATTAGAATTGTAACTATTTATAAGGAATTCTGCTGTATTTGTAAGATTGTTAAGTTTGTCAAAATAAAACGCTAATAAGCTAAAGGACTTGATATTATATGAATAAGAAATCACTCATCCGGAATCCTATCGAGACAACAAATATACTTTGTATTGCTTCAATAAGTAAAACTGAACTTTTATGCATTTAATCTATTTAAATACGTACACTCAGTATTTTATTAATAATGCAATCTCATAAGTTGTATAATTTTATTTTCTAAATCGGTTTTTTATGCGTCTATTTTTAGCCAGTATCGTTATTTATTTTTTCATCGTTATTAATAGATATGCTTAAAGAGACTTGGAAAAAATAAAAAAAAATTATTTAAATACTTCGAAACAAAAACTGAAACTAACATTGATCAACCTATTAGGGAATACAATTGTCATTCGGAAAGCATTTAACTGGCCATTCCAAATTAATCCATTATCAAATAAATGCATGACTAATAACTATCGTGTATTAACTAATATTAAGTATGTATTTTCATATTTAATAAAATTGTAATTTTAAATTAGCAATATTAGAATTACTTTTCTCTCTTGGACAAGATCAATAAAAATAATATTAATTTATTTCTGGTATTAGTTAAATAATATACTTTTATTAATTTGCATTCTTTGCTTTTTTAAATAAATATAAAAATTCAAAAAATTAGAATTCAGTGTTTTGCAAACTATTTTATTTGGTGTGAGAAACTTCTTTTCTATTACATTGAACAAATAAAAGACTTCAACTCTGCTTTATGAGTGAGTTAGGCGCTCGAGGCTTTTCTGTAACGAAATATTTCAGATAATGATTTATTCCTACTTTTCAAATATATTTATATTGATTTTGGAATGTATAAAATTAAAAACATCCTACTAATAAAATTTGATTTTATATCATTATATGATATTTCAAATAAGAAATCATTGTAAAAGAGCCTCCCATTTTTCAAATATTAAGTTATATAGATATTAAACTTACAATATTTATTTTCATTTACACAGATAAGACAAACCGAATACATTTTAAAAAATGTATCTTATGGTTCATATTTCTAAGAATAATCAGCTGGAGTGTATCCTTGATTGTTAACAGCATTATATCTTTAAGTTTTTCAATGTAAATTACACAATCAGAAATTTAGGTAAATTTAAAGTACAATTTAAGAAAAATGTTTAAAAAATGAATACGTACCCGCTAATTTTGAGAATTGTTTTTCTCCGATGAACTGTAGTACATCTGCATTTAAATCCTTGAAAAATATGAATAATGTCACCTTTCTGATTGGGTTCAAAAATTATTTTCTGTTTTTTCCAATAATTTGAGTTCACTTTCTGCCCGTCGATGATTTTTGAGTGTTATTAATGCAAAGAATTTATATTGTATATTTGAGAAACTTATGAAATAGTGTTTTGGAATATTTTGAAATTTGATCGTTTTATGAGGTTCGGCTAATTGATGAACTCACTGAAATTAGCTTCTTCCTACATTATTTCTCGCGTTTCCTAAATGCTCTTTATTGGAAAGTATTTTAATTTTCTTCAACTACAACATCATTCCAAGATTACGACAAAAACCTTCTTGAAAAGGGACAAAGTTTCCTTCAACAAGAAGGTATAAATAATTATTTTTTGAATACATGATTATATCAGATTTCCTAGCAGTGGAATTACTCATAGTTATTGATGAATTATATCAGAATTTTAATATCTTCTCTTTTGTTATGATAATACGTTTTCATTGTTTCAAATTAGCTATTAGGATTTTTTCACACATGCAAAAACACCGAATTTCTCTTTTATAGAATCATACGTGTTCCCTTAAAGTAGTATTCCCTTTTCTTAAGTAAAAAACAAAAAATATATAATACATCTTTATCATCTGCGACGTAGGATGGTGACAAATATCAAAGTAGATATTTTGCTTGGTTATCAACTATTTTCAAATTTTATGAATAAATATTTCACATAAGTTATATATTGATAGAAAAACTTAATATAACTTCTGTACTTGAAGTTTGGTCGTATGAATGAGTTTGCCAAGAAATTTCTAAATGAAGAAAATTGTTGAATATGCCTTATTGAATATTCAATGAGCCCTCTGAAAAAAATGGATAGTTAGCAATTCACAAGTTTTTTAATTCCCAGGTATTTGAAATATCAATAGTGTTGCTAGTCACTGAATCATATATATATATATATATATATATATATATATATATATATATATATATATATATATATATATATATATATATATATATATATATATATATATACGGGTGGCAGAACTTTTCTGCATTATTAAAATTTTGCGTTGCCCACATTTATTCTCATGCATGTAGGATAAGTCTCTAATAAGAACCAGTTGTTTTAAATAAAAAGAAGTATTTAACATCTTCACAGAAAATATTTTCAAAGAGTATTTAATTTAAAGATTTGCTTCTTCAAGCATCAATTTATATTTCTTTTCTTTATCAGAAAAGTTTTTATCTTAATTCGTAAATTAATACTTCACATGGATAGTATCAATTATAATTCATTTACTGACAAGTTCATAATTGAAAATTTTCAAGATCCTTGAGTGAAGAAAAGTGTACAAATTGTAATTAAAATCATTTATAAAAGTTTTTAATGTAATAATATCAACATAAATTGAATTTTCAACAAAATTACATTGTTAAAAAGAATTGTTTGTAAAAATATTACAAATAACTTGACATTTTTGGCAAGATTTTATTGATACGTATGAAAAATAAATATAATAAATAAGATTTGATAGTTGTTCAAAAAAGGCTTTAATTATGATACAAATATCATTCATTACATGAAATTCATCATTATGTACCTTGTTTATTAAGATATTTAACTAAACAGAAAAGGATGTGAGAAAAAATCTAATTTTAATATTCCCTTAAGTCTCATACTTGTAAAATAACCTTTGTATAACAAAATGCTAAATAAGAATAAAATATATTATTAATGAGATAAATGTCCTCCTTCTTCCTAATCCCTCTGATCTGAAATCAGATCAAATCCATGAGGTCATCTGTTATTAATCTGAGGATGTCAGCGAACTATTCATAGCCAAGGTGAAAATTTCTTTGATAGCAATTAACAATAAAACTGTACAAGCATATGATGAGTTTGGAACATTTCTAAAATAAAAATTTTTCTATTGCTTTACAATTTAATGTAAAATGCATAATTTTTAAAAATATTTTTACTTGAATATTTAATTTTCTTAACAAATTCAGATTATTAAATTAAATTGTTAAAAATAATCTATTTAACTAAAAAATTATTTATTTGAATATATTTACATAATGTTTTATATTTTTAATATGATTTTTTTAATTTTAGTTATTTTTTAAACATTTTATACATTATTTTTAACTTTTAAATCTTACATTTCAATTAATTATTTTTATAATGAATTGAAAAACATTTGCATATTTTTAATTAATCCGTGCGTTATCATTCAATTCAAAATATACTTGTGAAATAGTCCTTTATTGTTCCTGATGTCACTTCATTGTATATTCTAAAAAATAATTAGAATTATTGCTATTTTCTTAAGAAATAATGAAAGTGATTGTAAAACCTCGCTCCGACGAATAAAAAAGGAACTATTTATTTTATTTTGATTTGTTAATTTTTAAATAAAAATGATTTTTAATATATTTATCAAATGATACAATTTGGATTCTTGCAATTTAAAATGTGTTGTGTGTGTGTGTGTTGTGTGTGTATGTGTGTGTGAGAGAGAGAGAGATAATTTTTAGATTCATTTATTTTGTAAGGTTGGATACAATGATTTCAAACTTAAAAGGCTTAATATGTAAAACAAAAATTGGGCATAGTTTAAGATTAAGGAAAGGCTGATACAAATTTTACTATAGCAAAACTATTTAGAAAATTCAATGTGATCTTATTATAATTAATACTTATCGATGTAAATTCGAATTATAAACCAAATCTGAAATTACACAAACACGCTGGAGAAATATCTGGGTTTTTATATGTAATATGAATTTTATTTATTGTACTTGTGCATTAATCTATTTGATATTTAATGTTTGAGACTTGTTATAATTTGTTCCAATATGATCGTTATTTTTAGTGCTTTTTCCATAAATTGTGTCTTTTGTGTATGTGATAAAACTTTTTGACATAAGTTGTCTTTTTTTTTTTTTTTTGCAGATCTATATTATTAATACCCTGATAAATAAAAAACTAAATCTTATTATATAACAGAAAATGCCCCATTTATGGATATTTTCACTTTTCATATAATAATGATGTCGTCGTGTCAATGGCGATTTGAAAAACCCTAAATGCCCCCGAAGCAATCGAAGACAGCCCTGGCGATCTCTACTGCTTTATCTGTAAAAAGAAGCTCCATAGAATCCGCTACGCTGATATTAAAAAGCTTTAGTTTTGGAGACAGTTGCACTTAATCTGGACAGTGGGGACAAAGCCTATCAAACCAGAATAAGAAATAAATGTCATGCTAACATGGCTCATGTTAGATTGACATTTCTTTCTTATTCTGGTTTGATAGTTTGGTTTGACATATTTACTGTGGCTTTGGGAACTATTGGTTTCTTAAAGACTAAGGTTTGGGCCAGTGCAGGAAAGTCATACTATTTGCCAATGTGGTTAACACAACCTGTAGAAACTGGCCATGTTGGTACTTCATTCCACTTTTATTTATTATACTTTATTTGAAATTTTAAACTATCTTTTGAATACATATTTTTGAATCTGTTAACCACATTTCGTGTTTTCAATGTATTTTTCTCCATTTAGTATTTGATTATTATTCTCCATTTGGTTTTTGACTAATTTTATAAATATATTATTTTTCCATTTGGCTTATTATTAAATTATTTATCAAAATTTACCATTAATTATATTTTAATAATTCTATTTAAGATTTTTAGCGCTGAATGTATTGCTAAACAGAAGAGTTATACCCATTCTCGTGTTATTCAATTTTTATATCTATTTTATTATCTTTCAAATTTTTGCCTATGATACTTGTATTCAAGCTTTATATATATATATATATATATATATATATATATATATATATATATATATATATATATATATATATATATATATATATTTACATATATGAGTTTGCAAGTAGATAAATGAAAGAAAGATATATTTGATTTTTGTAAACTATGAGACATTTTGACAAATGATTATTTATGAAAATAAGCTAATTGATTATATAATGCACGTTATGATTAATGAAACGCTCAGGCAACATAGGACATAAAATGGAAATTCTAATACTTTGATCTAGGTAGCTGTTCTGGTTTCAGTCGATTACAAGCTTAGTTCAATTAATTAATAATGTTTTGTACACGTACTTTTGTGTTCTTAATTAAATCGTTCCACCTGGTGATAGACTCTTTCGAGTTTCAGTATATAACAAGCGCAGGTTAATTTTTTGATAAATTCTGCCGATCACTTTGGAGGAATTCACGAAGTGTGATAAACTGCTAACATAAATTTACTCAATTCCAAAATCAATTCAAAATAAACAAGTAATTTATTTCTTATCAATGTTATTTTTCCGAAATTTTAACGCTCGTTTTATTTCTATTCATTACATTTAATGATTGGTTGGTTGGTTTTTATGGCGCAAGGTCCAGATAAGGACAAGCTGCGCCAACCACAAGATATTATACACCACTTTTTTTCACCCATTAAAAGTATAAAATAGTAATATAGTTAAAATAGACATTAAAAGTATAAAATAGAAATATAGTTAAAATGTATATTAAAAGTCTGTAAACATACAATATACACATGTTTAAAATTAAAAACTTGATATTTAAATAAAATATTTCTAAATCAGATAAAATTCATAAATCCTATGTCTTTTATAAACCCCTTTAAACAGTTTGCCCGTACAGTGTACGTGCTACCCGAAATTGGCCTCATCTGGTTTGCCCGTACGCCGTACGGGCATCGATATTTTCTCCTTTCCTTTTCTGGTTTGCCCGCATTTTTCATTATTGAAAGAGATTATTTAGTATTATTATTTTTCAACAGATGGCGTGGCTTGTCCATGTAAATGAAATGCTTTTCATCCGGGTTTTTTTATGTAGCGGGAAAGCGGGAACTTTTCTTTGAAATTTTTGTTCTACTGTATGCCGTGCTTGTGAATCTTATGGAAATTATGGATGGAATAGACGACGAAAATACTTTCTTGTTAGATGATGAACTACATTCTGATACAGATACAGATATTTCTTCTAATTATTTGGATTATTCCTCAGATGACTCGTGCAGTGAGCTCAGCTCTGATGAAGATTTGAGTTCTGCAAGAATTTTTACCGAGGTTGATGTGAAAATCCACCTGCTCCGTGTCCTCGATTTAAATTTTCTGGTATTCCCTCTGTGCACGTACAATTTGACGACACTTCTGATGTTCTACAATTTTATGAAACATTCATTGATTTTTCACTCATGAGTAAAATTGTGGAAGAGACAAATAAATACGCTAAACAGTGCATCCAATCCAGTGTTGCAAGACAATTCTCAAAGAGTAAATTTTGGGTAGAAACTACTGTGGAAGAGTTGCATGTATTTTTCGCTCTCAATATACTTCAAGGAATTGTAAAGAAACCTGGAATTGATCATTATTGGAGCAAAAGATATCCAACTAATACACCTTTTTTCTCTAAAATAATGTCTCATCGCCGATTCTGCCTTTTGCAACGCTACTTGCAATTTTCTGATAATGCAGCATTTGACCCACAAAATCACGAATGCCCAAAATTAGTAAAAGTTTGGCCAGTTGTGAAACATCTCAATGAGAAATTTAGTGAAACGGTGACACCAGAGCGAGATGTAACAATAGATGAGAGCCTTATGCTCTTCAAAGGACGACTAGGATGGAAACAATTTATTCCACTCAAAAGAGCTAGATTTGGAGTAAAATGTTTTATGTTGTGTGAATCTATTTCTGGTTATGTCTGGTCAATAATAATATATACAGGTAAAGACACTATTCTGAAACCTGAGTATTCTAAACTCTGCTTTTCATCACAAATTGTCCTGACAATGATGGAGCCTTTGCTTCATAAAGGATACTGTCTTACAATTGACAATTATTATTCTTCGCCGGAATTAGCAGACAAACTTGTTTCATGTCGAACGGACACATACGGCACACTAAACCTCAAGAGAAAAGAAGTCCCAAAGGAAATGCAGAAAAAAAAATTGAAAAAAGGAGAGATTATAGCTTTTCAGAGAGGAAAAGTTACTGTGATGAAGTGGATGGATAAGAAAAAAGTTTCGTTACTTTCCACAATACACAACACAGAAATGGAACAAATTCAAGTCCGCTCTGAAATGAAAGAAAAACCGAAAATTGTCATGGACTATAATAATACTATGGGAGGAGTAGACCGCATGGACCAAAATTTAAAAAGTTTTGAAATTATAAAGAAAAGGGGTAAAAAATGTTACAGAAAGATTTTTTTCCATATTTTCGACATTGCTGTATGGAACTCATATGTTGTCTACCGTAAAAATGGAGGAAAAAACACGCAACTAGAATATAGACTTGCTATCATTGACCGTGTAATTGAAAAATATCATTCGGGACTAAATTTCCACCGTGGACGACCAGGTTCGGAGCCTAATCCTCTGAGATTGACTGAGAGACACTTTTTGGAAATAATTGCTCCCACAGATAAAAAACTGAGACCTGCAAGACAATGCGCAGTGTGCTGCTCGAAAATAAATGAGAATGGAAAGAGAATCCGAAAAGAAACACGTTATTTCTGCCCTGATTGTGATGTAGGACTTTGCATTACACCATGTTTCAAACTGTACCATACACAAAAAGACTTCTGAACTGTTTGGAAAAATGTAAACATGAAAATTCACAGTAAGTATGAGAGATATTTTTGCAGAACTTGTAAACCATTCTTTACTGCATGCAGAAGGTACTTTAGAAAAGCAAACATTTAGGGGTTTTTGTGTCCAAAATTGTATTATAAAAAATGTTGTAAAAGCATTAAAAGTGAAAAAAATAAAAAAAAATCTTAATATTCTTATTCTATTAAGTATGGTACTTAATTAAATGCAATAAAAAAATATGCCTTTTTTGGAAGCATTTCTGGTAAAATAATTGACCGCTTAAAGGGTTATAAACGCAAATAAATTGTGATGGGGTGGTTCCCCAAGCAGACCTTATAATGTTAAAATAATACTATTAAAATATCTAAAACGCTGATGGTTAAAATCTGGACACACAATTAAAATATGATATAGTGTAAATGGTTCATCACACTTTTCATAAAACGGTTGGAGATCACTTAAAATAAAATGTTTGTGGGTGAAACGCGTGTGACCAATTCGAAGGCGAGTTAGTCTGACGTCTGCGCTACTTGGAGATAAAACAGATAATGGAATGATGTATGAAAATATGGAATGGAGTTTGTTGCTGACTTGCATGTCCCAGGATTCCTGCCAAAGAGAATATATGAAATGTTTGAATCCTTTTCTCATGTCCATTGATGGTATTGAAGGCAAAATGGAAGTAGCTGCAGATTTAGCGGCAGCATCAGCTTTCTCATTGCCATCTATACCTATGTGGCTTGGTATCCAACAAAACAGTATCTCAAATCCCTTGTTAGTAACAGTATCAATTAATTTGAATATCTTAGACACAACTGGATGGCAATTATAGTTGTTATTCCTCAAAGCTTCTAATACACTCATACTGTCAGTGTACACACAGAATTTACGTTCATTTTTTGTTGTTACCCACTGAAGTGCTCTGTATATAACCGTAGCCTCAGCAGTGAAGATGGAGCAGGATTTGTGAAGGCTATAACTGTAGGAAGTATCATCAAGATAAACTCCACAACAAACTGATCCTGGACACTTGGATCCATCCGTAAATACTGGAGTGTACATAGTATACTGACAGCGATGGAATGAATAAAGCTGTTGAAGAATAGCAGTATTTGTGTCAGATTTTTTATTTTTTCCAAAAGGATTTAGCTCAATAATGTGTGGATTATACCAAGAATGATGTGCGATAAGGTCAGTAGACTCGATTCGGACATCACATAGGTCAGAAAGCAAAATAATAGATTCAATACGAGAGAGAAAAGTTGAATGCTTGATGGTCTAGCTTTATATAATCTCTTAAGAGCTGCACTTGGAATCGTAAAACGCAAGGGATGATGAGGTGAGGACATGATTTTTGAATAATAATTAAGAGACAGCTGCATCCGCCGCAGGTCTAATGGCAACTGTTGGCAGAAGACATATAGACTCTGTACGGGTGATGTGCGAAAAGCTCCACAGCATATCCTTAAAGCAGTATGGTGAACAGTGTCCAATCTGCGTAAGATGGAGAGTCTAGCTTATCCATAAGCAACACAGCCGTAGTCAATTCGAGATAAAATTACAGACTGATAAATTCTTACGAGTGATGTGCGATCTACACCCCAAGATGTATTCGAAAGCACTCTGAGGATGTTGAGCAGTCGCTCACATTTCTTCTGCAGATGTAAAAATTGCGGAAAGAAAGTTAACTTCTTGTCAAAAATCACGCCAAGGAATTTTATCTCACTGACTACAGGAATGGGTCTATTATTTATGTGAAGCACATGATCATTATGGAAACTAGTTTTCCTACAGAATAGGACACAACAGCTTTTACTAGGACATATACAAAGGCCATTCCTTTCACACCAAGTTGTTAACTTATTTACAGATGTTTGCAATTTTCTCTCAATTATATTCATGTTTGAACCCTGATATGAAATTTGTAAATCATTTACATATAAATTACTATGGACAGAAGATGGTAACTGATAAAGTATGTTATTGATGAAAAGGTTAAAAAGGGTTACACTTAAAACGCTGCCTTGAGGGACACCCTCAGCTTGAGTAAAGGTATGGGAAACTGTAGTTCCAACACGTACTTTAAAAAGCCTAGTGGCTAGGAAATTCTGTATAAATATTGGAAGATTACCCTTAAATCCAAGATTATGCATATTACGGAGAACGCCATAACGCCATGTACGATCGTATGCTTTCTCAATATCGAAGAAGATTGCAACAAGATGGTTTCTTCTCACGAAAGCATTTCGAATTTGGGATTCCAGATCTACTATATTATCAAATGTGGATCGTCCTCTTCGAAATCCACTTTGGTGAAGGGGTATGCAATTATTCTTCTCTAAGACGTAAATGAATCTTGCATTGACCATACGCTCAAACGTTTTGCACAAGCAACTCGTAAGAGCTATTGGACGATAACTCAGAGGGTCAGTTGAATCTTTGCCAGATTTCAATATTGGAATCACTATCGTTTCTCTCCATGATGTGGGATAAGCATGCTCAGTCCAGATTCTATTAAACAATGAAAGTGTGTTTAATAAAGAATCATTATTTAAATGCGGAGCATTTGATACGAGATTCCATCTGGTCCTGGGCTAGTGTCGTTTGCTTTAGATAAAGCAGACTTCAATTCTGAGAGTTCAAAATCACAATTATAGGGTAGAATATGTCGATCATTCAAGCTTAGAGGTGTCCGCTCAGCGATTCTTTTAATCCTTAGAAAAGTAGGATTACATGAATCAGAGCTGGAAACACTAGCAAAAGTTTCACCGATGAACTTAGCAATATCTACCGATGAGGAGTGTATTGCAGTTCCAGTTTTTAATACAGGAATGAAATAATCCTGATAAATACCATTGGCTGCTTTAACTTTCCTCCATAATTGTTTTCTTGTTGTCGATGAATTGATTGACGACACGTAGCGAATCTAAGATTCTCTTTGACTCTGACGACTAACATTTCGAGCTTAAGCTTTGGCATTTTTAAAAGCAACAAGATTCTCCGTAGTAAGGTATCTTCGGAATATATTCCATTGCATCCTTTGTTTCTTATAAGAGAGTTGGCATGTTTCATTCCACAAAGGTTTCCTGTGTTTATGTGGAATGATGGAATTTTTAGGGATAGCAACATCCGCAGCTTGGATTATTGTGTCTGTGACATATTTAACAACATCATCTATCACATCTCTCTTAACTATTGTCACAATGATCACAGCCAATTGCATGAAAATTGTCCAATTGGCTCGACTGTACACGTAATTAGGTGGGTTTTGACGCACAGTATTATTTCCAGCCTGAGACACGATTAGAGGGAAATGATCATTGTTGTAAAGACCATTTCCAACAGCGAAATTCAGCAATGACAAGAGTGATGGAGAACATATAGCTAAGTCCAGAGAGTGAAATTCCGCGTAGGTTCGTGAAAATAAGTTTTCTCGTTGGTATTTAGCAGACAGAAGCTATGGTCAGAAATGAACTGCTCTATCTGACGACCGCGAGAATTCGTATCATCACTACCCCACAGAAAATTATGACCATTAAAATCACAGAGCAATAAAAATGGAGTTGGGAGTTGATCAACCAAGTCATTCAGTTCCTCTGCTTGGATGACATCATTCGGTGGTAAGTAAAGACTACAAACCGTTATTAGACATGTGGCGTGGATTCTCACAGCCACTGCCTGGAGTGTAGTTCTTAACTGTTGTATTGTACTGGGGTAAATGTCTGATGTAATTATACAAACTCCACCAGACACAGCAGCATCACCATCATTATCCTTTCTGAAGCATTGAAACCAAAGCATTTTGGTGACAATAGTGGGATTCAGGAATGTCTCCTGGAGAGCCACACATGCGGGGTTAAAGCAAGAGATAATTGATTTGATGTCATCAAAGCGAGAACGAAAACTGCGACAATTCCAGGAAACAAAGGAAGTCACGAATGGAATATATCCTAATCTTTATCACTGTTGCTTATGGTCATCTCAGATGAGTCTTCAGAATTGAAATCATCATCTGATGGATGCAGCTTGACAGTGTCTGCATCCAAGCACAGAAGAGCTTTTTTGTTGTCAAGGAAGACTTTCTAGGGCCTTCCTTGGCCAATTTTAATTTCCTAGCCTTCAAGGCTTTTGATTTTACCAAAGCTGATTTGGCAATTACAGGTGTTGGTGCTTCTGTGTGTTTTTTTTTTTGCTTTGGGAGCAAGCTAACTGTAGAAACAGAATTTGTTTCTGTTTGGGTGCTGGAGGATCGGGTCACTTTTTTTGTCATAGTTGCATAACTGACACCAGGAGTGGGATTTCGGGAACTAACTGTGCGACGAGCTTCTGCATAGGAGACATTGTTTTTAACTTTGAAGGTGACAATTTCTTTTTCCAGTTGCCAAATGCGACAAGGTCTAGAATAAGAGGTGTGGTCACCTTTACAGATGACACACATTTCTTTGGCTTTGCAGGTAGTACTCTCATGGTCGTCAACTTGAGAACAGAGGGCGCAAGTAGGTTTCCCTCTGCAAGCCATTTTAGAATGTCTATAGCGTTGGCACTGGAAAAATCTGAGAGGATTCGGAATATACGGTCGCACTGAACAAACCATGTAAGCCACTTTGATGTATTGTGGCAAGTCTGGCGTTGCAAAAATCAAAATAAGGTGTTTGGTATTTAAGATAATACCATCCCTTTTGATTGTTATTCTTTTCACAGCGCAGACGTTTTGGCTTTTTAAGTTGTCTAAAATTTCATCAAATGATGTATGATACAAATCCTCTGCAGAAATTACTCCCTGTACAAAATTTAGTCTAGAATGAGGCTCTACTGTGACAGGTATGTCAACAAGTAATTTTATATTTTGTATCATCAGAGCCTGCTTTTCAGATGTTGTCTCAATAAGTAAATTTCCCGTTCGTAGTTTTTTTACAGATTTCACTACTCCTAGATGAGATGTTAATCCCTTTTCAATAAGAAAGGGAGAAACATATTTAAAAGATCCTCCAGTTCTTTTCACAATGAAGTACACATAGGCATTTGTTGCTCCCGAGGGAGTGAAGAGAAAGTTAATTTATTCATTTGGATTGGGATAAATTTCAAGGACTAGTCGGCACCACCCACCACGGAGCCCTACGAGGGGATACATGTTAGTTGTACCAGTGCCTGTCAGTTCCTATACGCTCACGGTACATCCCTGAAGTGGACTCCACCCTTAACGAATCACTCAGTAGATGTACCGATCACTTGATCTATAAAGCCGATTGATGTGCTGAGGACCACAACACACCTCCCGTTTACCTGAAGCAGAGGCCAAAGTAATGTGTTAGCATATGGGGGCCTCAATTACCAGGATCCTCCTTTCCAGGGACACGGGTCTCCACGCACGGCAAACACTTGGTTGATTTAGTCCCCAAGAGGAGCTAATAGCAACAGAGCGGCGAATGCTACTCAAGGGGAGCCCTCAACCTCTTTCGAGGCAACCACACTAAGGGAGAAGAGGAAAAAAAGCAGAAGAGTAGAGGAGAGAGGAAAAGTAAAGATGAGGACAGATCACTTGGGTACCTCGGGATTGTGACACCCGTGTTTACCTAAAGAAGTTAAACCCCCTGAGGGACATTACTTTTAATGTTCGGACAAAAAAATTTTAATTTTGAGTCATAACATACCTTCTTTACTAAATGAATTTATTTCAGAAAAATGTTTCGGTATATTAAGTTATGAAATTTATGTTCAATAAAAATCTTTTAGCTTCATATTCACAAAATAATCCTAAATTTTTTAGTTAACTGGTCGATATATATATATATATATATATATATATATATCGACCAGTTAACTAAAAAATTCAATTTAATATTTTTTATAAGCATTTTGAAAATATTCTCCATTTATGATTTAATGATTCTTTAATGTATGATATATATATATATATATATATATATATATATATATATATATATATATATATATCATACATTAAAGAATCACATTAAATCATGAATGGAGAGTATTTTAAAAATGCTTATTAAAAATATTAAATTGAATTATCTCAAGCTTATAATAGTTGTAAATTAGAAATAATCTTTTGAAAAAATTTTGTCTTATAAAAGAATATTCTAAATAAGAAATGTAGTATTATTTTTGACATTTATTTTTTAAAGGTTCCTTTAATAAAAAGAAAATTATATATTTTAATATTTTCTAAATTATGAAATTGTTTATAAAATTTTACAGTTTAGGAAACAAAATAAACAGTATTTGCGTCACTTAGTTTTAAAAGCTGTTAATGAGTATAACATAATAATAAGCATTCAATACTAGAAATTTAGGCTATTAATTTTGACGCTTTCCAACCTTATACTTCAAAAATACACACGATATAACTTTTTGAAAACTTAGTAAATTTTATGTAATTATGTGAATATTTTTTTTAAAATGTTTTGATTTTTTTTTTTTTTTTTTGCAATATATATAGGCTTCACATTATTTTAACATTAAATCTTATGTTCACTAATTATGTCATATAAATATAAGCATATAATTAATTATAAATAAAATTTATTTTTAATTTAAGAAATGCGCTTCAGTTTATTAAATTATTTATTTAATTTAAGATACAAGTTAGCTTTAGTTCTACAATCTAATGCTAAGTAATCAATAACAAGTCAAGAAAATTTACTTTTCTTCTGAATCACAATTTCAAAAGATTTTGTTGCACAATAGAATCGACAGTTGAAAGAAATTTTTTTATTATATATTAAGGGTAAATTTCTTTTGATTATTGTTACTATACTATCAAAACTGCAGGAATATAAAATGTTTGATGTACATTTCAACTATACTGTAAAAAGAACTAATAGTTGATAGATTTCAAAAATAAAATTCAGAATTTTTCTTGCACCCAGAATACATTTTGCAAAATGTCCTTCTTTACGAATCTTCTAAATGAATACGTGAGATATAGATTTTTGTCTCCTAGAATAATCTTAACTTTTCCCCAGTCTTTCTTTCCCGTAAATTTATCTGGAATGAAGTGGGCGTCGCATAAGCTCTGTTTTTATATTCTCTTCTTGTCAGGCAAGTACTGAAGTGCCTCTTTACTTTAGAACCATCTGCTGTGTGCACTCTGTCATAGGAAACCCTTCACAGAAACGGGACTAGATTAAATGTGCTTAGAATTTTTATAAAATGCTGTAAAATGTTTGTAATACAGGCCATAAATTTATGGGAAACCAATCCCTTCTTTCATATGTAACAAATTCTCGACTTGTCGCTGGATACTCAGTCTTCATGTGTCGAATGCGTCGTTGAATCGCTTCTGCAATTTCCAACCAATATGCGATCCATGTGTATCCCTCTGCTTTCATTTATCCATACGGTATAGGAAATATTTTTATATGATGATAAAAAAATATGCATTTTTAAATTTCAGAGAGTTTTAAGAAATTTTTCCATTCAGATTGTTATGGTTATTTTGTATCTCCACTTTTTTTTTTTTTTACCTGTAGAAAGAAACTCAAAGTGGAGAAGGCATTTTTAACTCGATTCTGAACATTCTCGTGTATTCGGAACCGTTCTGTAAGTTTATCAGACAATTTACTCACTTTCATAGAAAATGACATCCGTTTACGCATGTATTCCACTAAAACATTCCGATAAAGCATATCACCAAAAATACTTAAATAAGCAGTAATAGTGACAAGGTCTGTTGAATCTAAAAGAAAGAACTTCACGTGAATAAACTGAATACGAAAATGAAATACTTTGTTTGTAAACAAGCAGAATAATTCTTCTATTTCATAATAAGGTTAAAAAATTATTTATACCAAACATATTTCATATTTCATTAACGTTTTGGATGTTCAAAGCAGTCTTACAATGCTGATTCCAAATGCTATTTTCATTTTTCAAATTAATATGATTGATTGTTTACATTATACGTTCTTAATACATTACACACACATTTACATATTAATTTATTAAGTTTTAATATTTTACTGCCATATATATTGAATAAATTTATTTCATGCCGTTCAGCATTTCAATTTTAAGATAAAAATAAAAATTATTATAAAAATTTATAATAGTATATAAAAATAAGGAATCTTCACCCAAAAGAGGATTATGTACTAGAAAATAAGAAAATACTTTATACCTAGTATTTCTATTTTTAACAATTAAAGTAATATGTCAAATTCATATTAGTAAATTGGTTTTTTATTATTGCTCTTATACTGCCAAAATTTCTATAACTCTTCTTGGAGCTAGATAGAGAAACAGAAATGTTATCAATTAATAAACATTAAAAGACCATCCACTTAAAAGATTTTTGGCAAACAAATTATTCCCTTCCTGCTGTTATTAACCCTACTATATTTAATTTAAATGCTAAAGCAAATGAGTCACGAAAAATGGTGATAAAATGAGTTCAAACATCTATATTATTTAAACATATTATCTCTTCATATTTATAAAACATACGTGTTAACACTGAGAACCATTTGGCCTACTCCTCATATAAATGGGTGCATATTTCTCAATAACCAGATAGAGAGGAATCGTGTGAACGTTATAAATTTAATTTAATTTAGATTAATAACATTTGTAGCGGGAATTTTTGACATTTACTTTTAGTTCTGTAAATAATATATTAAAGTGATATTCTTAACGAAATTCATTAGATGAGTACTGGATTTCCAAAAAGCTATTTTGAGAATAATAGATATATATATATCAAATTACTTAATTATTTTCTAGTTATGTATAAAAGTTTCTTATAGCTCTCATTTTTTTATTTTAAAAATATATTTTCATAATACTGAACTTATTGTTCAATAATGTTACTGTTGAGGAAAAATAAAGTCATTTTTTCGAATAATTTTATTTGGTTAAATAATACCCATTCTTCGAATAAGATAATGATAATGAAAGCAGTCAGTATTTTACTTTTTCTCTATTTTTCTACGGCTTTTTCACCCATGAGTGATATATTTATCCCTGATTTTTTTTTTTTTAAATGAAGCAGAAGAATTACTTTTAGTGTTTGAAAATGCTATTACTCATTTTCCATTAATTAGTTTTACCTATTACTTAGAATATTAATAAACTAAGAAAACATACGTGAAATTGATTTGCTTCTTGGAAATGGAAAATGCTAATTTTTATATTTAATAAAATTACTTTAAATAAGAAAAAAACAGAAGCAGTTGTTATTTGTGTTTTAATCTATTCTTCTGCTTTAACATGTATATAACAAGCTAATAAAGTTCAAGCTAATATTGTTCTTCAATGCTAATATTTTTATTTTCATGGAATTAATATTTATTTTTGTCAGAATATTAATCTTGCGCTCATTTCTATTTTGTTATCTGTACCGAAATTATGCGTTGTATTTCTCGAATTTGTTACTTTTGATAAATAAGATTGTTTTGAATATTAAAGTAAATTAATGAGTTCTTAATACATTACTTTTCAACAAAGTAGTTACTCTGTTAAATAATCCAGATGTTTTTACTTTTTATATATTTATTTGCTTAATGATAACATTTGTTTACTTTTAGAAAAAGCTTAATTTGCTTTATTAATTTATATTTTCTAATGATTCAAGTATATTGATACAGGAGGAAATTTGTAAAAAAAATATAGCAGTGTTCCTACTAGTGGTTACTTTTCTTTCTTCTAAAAAAATCTGGCTAGAACACACATCTAGTTTGGACATAAAACAAATTTTTACTTCATTTTGTTATAAATAAAATAAAAAATATCATCTATATGGAATGTTTTAAAAAAATATGAACTAAATGTTAAATTTTATATAAATTATCAAAATATAATTAATTTACTCCATTTAATTTTTGATTTTATTTTATATAATATTTTAAGATTTTTTCAAAAAAATTTGTATAATATTTTCGAAAACAAAGGAAAATATTTTCTAATAGAGAGTGATCAAATATAAATATTGAATAATTTAAGAAATTTAATATGAATATTGGGTAATACTAATATTTTTATATTCAAAGTGTACTTGGGGTGAGAACACTATTCGAATCACTAATTTTTCAAAAATTTCATATTAACAGGCAATATTAAGATGGATACCTAATAATAATTTGGATACCTAATAATAAAACTAATATTACATACTATTAAAACAAATAATAAGCAAAAGTATGCTCTTGTGCTTTTGAAGAGAAGATTAGTATATTTTAACTTAAACTATTTTTTTAAATAGTTTAATTTAAAACATACCGATCTCTGTAGTTTATTTATGAAAAACGTCGATCTAAAAGTATAATTTCATGAAAAACTAATGTTTAAATATTTATAAAAATATTTATTATGAATTCTATTTCATTCTTTATAATGTAGCCTTATTAAGTAAGATACAACAATGAAATTCATAACACATTTTGTTCAATTTAATTCGAAGACAGATTTTACGTATTTCAGGGTACATTTATTTTTCATGCAAATTTACTTTATTTAAAGGATTCGTAAACAATAAAAATTCAAAATCAATATATATTCATTCCAATATTAATTAATTTCTCATTTTTAAAATATAATGTTTTAGATTTAAATTAAATAAAGTATTTCACATATTTTACTTCATGATGATTTACTACTGAGATAAAAATTGACCTCTGAGCTCCATATGTATCATCAGAACCCATCTGAGCGACGTTTTGCAAAACATCTCCCGACAGATGAATATTGGCGATGGCAGGTCCAAGATTTATGAATATTTTACAGTAGTAACAGATTCATGAAATCTAGACTCCGGATTTATGGCATATATATATATATATATATATATATATATATATATATATATATATATATATATATATATATATATATATATATATATATATATATATATATATATATATATATATTTACATATATATATTATATTGTATATATATTTTCAAACGCTTACCGTTTTATTTTCTATATACCTGTAAACATGAAATTTCTTTTTTTGTATTAATTTGGGATAAATTAAGTTGTAATTGTAAATGTATAGCTGTATAGAAAATTTAATTGAATTAATGTTTTTTATTTCACACTACTTAATTTTTGGAAAAATCTTTATATTTTAGTTTATAAACATGATATAAAAAATAAAATAAGCCTATACAACATCATTATCAAGATTCACTTTGTATTAAAAATATGAATTTCCTTTAATATGTATATGTCTATGATCCACGCATATGATATTTTCTTTTAGTGAAAATTATTTTAAACTAATTTTCCTCACAAAATATTATGATAACAGAAAAAAAATGTCGCAAGAATTTAATATATTTCTTACATTTTACAACAGACAAGCTTTTGCAATATTACGTAGAATTTATGTTTATTTTTATGATAATTATTTCTATAATTTTTGAATTATTCA
Source organism: Latrodectus elegans (assembly GCA_030067965.1). Lineage (NCBI taxonomy): Eukaryota > Metazoa > Arthropoda > Arachnida > Araneae > Theridiidae > Latrodectus > Latrodectus elegans. Next base: position 2,838,136 of record CM057812.1, on the reverse strand, counting down.
GGACTTTACTTATTATATTAGGATAAATATTTAAAATTCCATAACTAAAATTTAAATTTATCATATACCTATTAATATTTTGTACAATGTACAAACTTATGGAGCTTCCACCAATTATTTATAGGCTCTTTTTTCCTTCAATTTTATGTAAGGAAATGTAACTCTCAAAACAAGTTTAATGATAACTTATTTTATTCTTGTTGTCAAATTAATACTTTTCTTCTGATCAAAATATTTTCAGTTTGTAGCTGTTAAACCAATTTTATTTTCGCCTTCTATATTTCCTTTCAAAGATTTCATACTCATTTTTATTTTGAGATCAGGTGAAATTTGTGAGCTACATCCTGGATAATTATAAGAAAAAATACTTTTATACATAAAATTCCTTTTAAAAAGAATTTTTGAATCTAGAAAAAGTGACAAATATCTCAACTTCCACATAAACGAAACAAATACCTGTAAATAATCTTTCTTTAAATTAAGTTTTGCCGTTACGTGTTTAAAAATGATGTTTTATGATGTATGATTTCTAAAAGATGAGTTTTGACTTATGAGTGTAATTCATAAATTATTAAGCAATATTTGTCCTTTATATGTACTGTGCGATTAAATTATCTAATTTAATCGCAAATTAAATATTATCTAAAAATACAGAAGCAGAATCTATAATGATTTTAAATTTTGTTTCTTAAATGTTTAAAATTATATTCTAATGGAATAGCATCAGAAAGCTTCTTTATAAAGAAAACAATAGAATTGAAACCATCAAGCAATGATACTTGAAAAAAGTTTATTTGTAAAACAAATTAAATGGTAAAAGTTTTAATAATGAGAGTTAAAAGTAAGCACTAATAATCGAGCATTAAGTAAACAATAACAATAGAAGACAAAAATAAAATTTAATGTGTTTAAAATATTCTCAGATTTATTTTTCACTTCATGAAGACTAGGTGCAAAAAGTAGAACAATAAATCTTTGACATTCCACTAATTTCGAATGCAAAATAAAAGCGTCAGCATAATTGTTGTTATTTTACATTCCTTCATGAATGAATCAACGGGCGATTAATGAATATTCAGATGGTTGGGATTCTGCTTACTAAATAAGTCTGTTATTCAGAACGACAAACATTGGAAACGTAATTTCAAGTAATTTTACAAAAATTAAGATAACTTCATTAAGGAATTTCTTGATGCTATTTCGATAAATCAGCTTATTGACATCGAACTCTGTGAAGAATCAGGAACCCCTTGACTTGGTAAAACATTTAGCAAAATTATATACTATTGGATATAAAATTTAATTTTTGTTAAACCTTAATATATAGTTTAACTTTTCTGTACGACATCAGCCATCGTTAAAAAATCAAGTTAATAATTTTAAAATTATAACTTATATGCACATTTAATAGGATTTCTTTGTTTGGCACAGGTGCCGTATTATCCATGATTCAAATTCTGATTTTTTTTCCAAATTCTGAAATGTTGCCAAGTTGACGTATCGTGACGTGGACAATCATGTAATACTAGGGTTACCAAAATAGAATTTTCTGCATAATTTTTATAGATATCCAAGTGTACAACGCAATAAAAATGAAATTGCCAGATACATAAAAAAATCCACCAAAAGTCGCCAATCTCAGAATTTGGCATCATGGGTTATACGGCACCTGTGCCCATTGTTTTTTAACTACTTTTGTTAGTTTTGAACGAGACTTCTTTTTTTTCAGTCGACATTTCTAAAATTTCCACACTACTAAAATAACTATCAATTCCGAATTCCTGCATTTCAATTAAAGTTACATAATAGTTTTCAGGTATATTAATACGTACAATATTCACTTTTTTAATCAGAATTAAAATATAAAGTCATTTTGAAAAGTATAAAATTAATATTTCTTATAAGACTAAATTTTTCCAAAAAATTCAACTCTATAAACTTGAATAATATGGTTGACATTAAAACTAATTGAATTCAAAGACTAGCACTTACTTTTGAGATAAAAAGAAAATTCTTAATTCGTGGAGAGAAAATATGTGATTTATATTTTAAATATGATATTCGAAACTATAATTTCAGTATCAAGCAGAAAATTTGATTTTTTTATGGAGTAAAACTATTATTTTTAGTTTTCCTTTTAGGTACAAATCGCAAGGCAAAGCTTGTAACAATACTAGTGCTATTCATCACTTCTTAAATTATTCTTATTTGCTAAAAACTTTTTTTTCTGCTTGCAATGAATATTATTAACAGATTTTTTTATTGTTTGTAGAAAACAATATGAAGAGAAAATTGTTTTTTTCTGAGAATGCAAAAGCATTTTAGAGAAATTTTGAAATTAATATGCATTAATTGCGATTTTAGTTGCATATATTATTAATAATTAAAGTTTTAACTATGTACTAGTATACTGATTTATATTATGTGTATTTCTTACAATTTTAACATAGGGATTAAATGCTTTTATACGATGTCAATAGAAATATTAAATGATTTTTGCATAGGAAATTCATAAATTGTAGATTTATTTCAGTTTACTGTATGGTTTATTTTCTAAACAATTGAAAATAAATTAGAATTGAAGAGAAATGATAAAATAGGGTACCTATTTTTTCAATTAACTTTAGTTATATTTTTCATGCTTTTAGTGCTGTTATTACTTATAATAGCATAAATTTGTTTTGAGTACTTACAATTACATATTACACTGCTGGCAACCGTAAATGCAACACCCTGAAGAAAGCATGACATTTACCAACAACAAGCATTGGAGGAGGTGAGGTATGCAAATGTTTAGAATTTCCACGCAGGCACACATCTCGCGTTTCTAGGGGGCCATTTCAAAGCACTATTTAAGGCTTGGGATTTCAACGATTTCTAGTTCAGTAACCATGTTTTTCTTGTGTGCTTTTTTTTCCAAAAAAATATTAATTATGCCTTGTAGAAAACTGCTATCATTTTTTAATCAAGTATAAAAGTTCAACAGAGGAAGAATAGTAGCTTACAAAGATTGTGGATTATCTTTCAGGAAAATCGGTAATTATGTTGGACGAAACCAAATGCGGATATGTGTTTGTTAGATGCAAGAGGGTACGAAGAACCGACGTGTTCTATCGTATCCTCCTTAATGCACCACTGCACGGGATGACAGGCAAATTGTGCGCATGGCAGTGATGGATTGTTCAGCCACAGCACGAGCCATAGCACTACACATTCAGTCTGATGCGCATCATCCAGAAAATGGTGCTATGAAAGAAGGATGTGGACAGCAGAATGGAATAAAATTGTCTTTACTGGTGAGTCACGCTTCTGTCTTCAACACCACCATTGTCGCATTCGAGTCTGTAGACACCGTAGTGTGAGCAAATAATGAACTGCTACGTTAAGCATTACCACACAGGTCATGCACTGGATAGTATGGTATGAGGTGGTATTGGATATGACTGTCACACTCCTCTAATACGCATTGCCTGTATTTTAAGTAGCAAGCGCTACATCTCTGAGAAGTTTAAGCCGGTTGTTCTTCCTTACCTTCAAGGCTTGCCCACAGCCATAATTCAACAGGATAAGACACGATTACACGTGGCAAACATTGTCCAAGTGTTCGCACGATTGAATTGCCGGTTTGCTCTCCGGATCTTTCGCCAATAGAAAACATGTGGTCCATGGTTGCTCAAGGATTGACCCAGATTATATCCTCAGCTGCCACATCAGATTAACTTTGGCAATATGTGGAGTCTGTTTGGTCTGTTGTATCCTAAGAATACATCTAAAGACTCTTTGAATCAATGCATATGCATATTTCAACGGTGATTTCCAAATATTTTGGCTACTCTAGCTACTGATTTTGACAGTAACTGCACTTCACAAAAGCTTATAAAATTAATCATTTAATGCTTGGTCTACATGTTATCCATAAAATAAATATTGTTGTGATATCTCTTGCCCTTCTGGGTGTTACAGCTTTGGAGGCCAGCAGTATATATACAGCTTTAATGTTAAAATTCCAAAAAAAATTAAAAAGTGAAATTATTTGACTTCACATTTGAAAAATTCTTTCAAAAAATTAATATTAAAGAAAAGTAGTGTTGTGCATTTTTATGGCATCCAGACCGATGCCTAAGTGCTTAGCGTTCCTGACTGCAGAGCAGTGGGTCCCGGGTTTGAATTCCATTTCACACATGGATGTTGCTTTCTCTCTGTGTTTCTCCGCTCCTTCTTATGAGATTATATATGAATGTGCCCCACCCTATAAATGAGTTTGTGGAGGTATAGATAATGTTACTCACCTTGGTGACTTGGTTCACAAGTGCCTACTGGGTAACGATAAATGAATAGCAGTTTTTGACCTTGTTGTAGCAAAGTGTTAATCATCCAAGTGTCTGCATTTATTAAAAGAAATTATGACGTTATTCGTTGCTTGTTCAGCCAAAATCTTTTCAGTATCTTGATTTTCCATAACTTAATAAAAAAAACTTAATAAAACCATCAAAGTAACTTAAAAAAAACCATCAAAGTTATTTTTGATGGTTTTATTAAACAGAGTGGGAAATGGGTTCCTCCTGGCAAGCACAGCTCATCATGAGAAAATCTCAAGTTTGATCGCAGTTACCATTGAACATTAAGAGAAGCATGTTCTTCACCTTTTGCATGTATGCCTATTGGATCAGATGTTTGAGAGTGTTCCTTGTTACCTTCCTTGTGACTCTTCAATATCGTTTGATATCTGTGGAAATAACTTCAGAAGGCGGCTTAAGCAGTGGAAGACAGAATGGACTTCATTTGTTTGACTGTCCAATGTGTGGTTTGAAAATTGAAGAGGAAAATCTTTGCTATACTACAATTTGTGCAGAAAGGGGATTATGCCTCATTTATAGATTTTGTACAGGAACTTGTTTGTGTAGTTAATATAATAAAAATGAATATTCTAGAGTGAGACTATCTTAATATTTAAAATCATAGATAATTTTTTCATTCACGTGAAAGATAAAAGAAAACACACAAAATGAGGAGATTTAATATAAAACGAAATATTCTAATCAGTACTTTGTTCGATAGTTTTAACGTAGTACTTAGAGTTAAGATGCCTTAGCTTCAAATGGTAATAATTGTTGCAGTAAATGCATATTATCAAGTGAATTTTAAAAAACAATAATGGGCTCACGCACTCATATTTTAAAAAAAATATTTAAACTTAGGCGGCTTTTTTAAAAGATATTAAGGTGAGTGTATTGAGGGAGTGATTTGTGTCTCGTCGAATCCATTTATCCTTTCGAATTTTAGAAATGAATATATTACTTATTGTTATAAAACTTTTACATAGTTTGTCATTTACTAAAAAGATAAGGTAAGGAACCCTTTGATATTTTTACTGAAATTTTGAGAAAAAAAATGATTTTTTAACTTTTACAATTCTTGCTAATACTCTCCTTTCAAAGTTATTATAATTACTTCTTGTTTTATAATCACGCTAAATTTTCAAATTATATATATGATATTCTATGTGGAGAATTTTGTGTTATCTTTAGCAGACTTATATTGAATATGGTGCTTGCAACTGACAAAACTGTCATTACGAAATGCAGCAATTATTAATGAAATTTTAAAAATAATATGCTTTATAAAACTAAAAAAAGAAAATATTATTTGCATGCAAAAGTTTTCAAGAAATATGATTGTATATTTGTTTCAATGTATTACTAAGCACATTTGTTTTTGGAACTCGCATTAACATTCTTAAACATTAATTTGTAGAAAAATCCTTCTACTACAATATCTACAGAAATTATGGTAAAATTATATTAGTTAATATATTTAATGGGACTTTAGTGCAGAAATGTTAATTAGAGAAGGATGTTTTTATTAAAATCTAATGCTTTGCTTACTGAATTTCTGCAAAGATTTCATTACATAGAAAAGTTAATAGATCAATTATTAAGAGGCAAGATGTTCAATGTAATTACAATAATGAAAATATATACTTTGAATAATTAATCAGTCCATGATAATATAATTAAAAATTAATCTTCATATGTAACAGAAAGAAAACTGAAATTTAATGCTTCTCAGCTTAGAATTTCTATTTTTAACTGGCAGCAAAATATCTAATTAAAAATATAATTTATAAATTGCACAATCTAATGGATAATTATATAAAGCTGCTTCTCATAAAATGAAGTGAATTCAATTCAGCTCTAGCCATTATACTTGAAATTTTAAATCTTAAGAGCACACAAAAATTTACATTTTTAAAAACTCTTATCATTCATCCATAAAATTTAATTGCAATCTTTTGTAACACTTGTAAAGGCATCAAAAAGCCATTAAATACATTTTATGAAATTAGAAATAGTTATTTGTAAAATATTTGCAAAAAAAGCTTCTTTGTTTTTACTTTCAATTCTTTCAAAATAAAAAATACATTATTTTTATTCACCTTACATCATTTAGGTAAACCATCAATAGTATAGAATTTGAAATGTATTTCTTAATTGCACGGTGCAGAAGTTAATTTGTCTAGACAAGTAATTAACTGCCTGACTGTATTTTGTAATAACTTGAAATATCCTTTGAAATTGAATCTTCTAAAAAGAGACACTTGGAAATAATAAACTTAACTTCACAACTGTGTTTTGACAGTAAGCCATAAATTATAATTAAAGCTAACATCATTATTCTTTTGAAGTTAAGTTAAAATAATGCTTGTCAATGTTTCAATAGATAATTCAATACAATTCGTTACACTTTAAAAACACTTTATTTTATAAAGTATCTATAAAATGTATTATTTTGGTTTATATGTTAATGAATCATTATACTTCTTTATATATTAATGAATCAGTCTAAATTTGTCTACTTATGCATTTAGAATTTTTAAATAACTGTTATATGCAAAATATATGTTTGCGTTTGATTTAGTTTTGAAAGAAAATAATTGAAAAAGAAATAAACAAAAGCTTCATGTACGTAGCAATGAATGGAATCCATATTTTTATACCTATAATGTATGCAAATTTATCAATTTGTAAAATTCGGTAACAATATATTTGGTAAAAAAATCTTAACATTAAGTTATTAAATTTAATTAAAGAAAAAATTCTGAAAATGTTGAATATTATAAGCAAAAGATTTGCTTGTACCTGATTAGGAAACTGCCAAATTTATCATCAATTTAAGATGATAGATTTTAAATCATTTTTTAATTACCAATATTATGCAATAAGAAACCCTTATTAATTGTAAGCGATTAAGAATCTATCTAACATATTTTTCTATCAAGATACTCTAATATAAAAATGCTAATATCGCTCAACTTGTAAAAAAAATTCAGTTAAATGTATCTGTATTTGAATAGTGTAGTTAAGATTATTCTTAACTTTGATATTTATTCTATTTTATGAAAGGCACACACACACGCACACACATATTTTATGGTGAAGCGTTGCGTTTATGTATATATATATATATATATATATATATATATATATATATATATATATATATATATATATATATATATATATATATATATATATATATATATATATATAAACTTTCTCCCATAAACAAATTTAGCAATGAATATTTTATATTTGTTTGCATAGATTTGAACCATTGGAAAAATTACATAAAAATAGTTTTTCTGCGATAATTTTTTAAACATACGATTAAATATATCAAATGAAGCAAATATTTCACATTTATCAAATTTTATATAATTATTTCAATATCATCAGTATTTTTTAGATGTTGATGTATTTTAAAGTTCTACAATATCCACGTGAAGAAAAAGAGATAATTTTTATAAAAAAACAAATATTTTGTCCATATAAATGTTTGCTTTTTTCTAAAATTTAGAAAATATTATATTATAAAACCATTTTAATAGAAAAAAATCTGTAACATTTATGCTAAATAATTTATTCTGATATTTCGATAAAAGTTTATCCAAACTATTAATGTTTTATCTCCTTCTTGTAAAATATTATTTTCTCCTATCTATCAAAAAAAATTGTTAAAAATGACAAAATTCCCCCAATTAAAATTATTTTATGGTAATTAACATTTTTTAATGAATAAATATGGTTAAATTGGTTTGAATTTATTGCGATAAACTCAAGACAATATCTGTTTTATAGTGAAAGTAATAGATAGTAAAGACTAAAAGGTGTAAAAGTTTTGTTTGTATCTAATTTTAAAACACATATCAATGTTTATAAAACTGAAGTAAACTCTTAAATTTAATGATAACATTATCGAGTAAAATAAAGTAGAAATGCATTGGTATGCCTATAATCATGAACAATGTTAATCTAAAATAGCACATTAGTAATTGCATGGTTTTATCAGACATTTCAACATATATTTGCACATCATATTTAAATTTTAATGAATGAATGCAAATAGGATAAAAAAGCACATGTGGAATTTACGTAGAAACAACAACAATTTTGCATTTAAAACCGATAACAGTTTTTCCAGGAAAGTTTTGAAATATATGCAACTTAACGACCAGACCATAGCTTATATCTAAGCTCTCTTTAAAAGCACTCCGTATCTAAAATATCCGTATTTTTTATCGTGAATTTTTTATATATCGTGCATTATGATGAATAAGATAATTTTTTTCCAGATTCATCTGTTTCTAGTCACATTTTTGGTTAGCATTTCTGATTTAGTGTCTGCATTAACGTTCAGAGAATGCGAAATTATGAAAGAATACTCCTGCCGACAAATTTATGATTTACTTTTTCAATATCAGTTATATGAAAATTTATTAGTATTCCCGATTATTTAATGCATTATGTAAACAAAATTATGTATAATATTTTTGTAAATAAAACATTTATGCAGTTTGAATTTTGCTTTTTGAAGTAAATTAATACGTTTATTGTTTCAATGTTTAAATGAATAATGATATTTTATGATATCCGCTTACTTATAAGAATATTTGTCACAGATGCCGTATATTTCAGGATGCCAAATTCTGAGATTGGTGACTTTTTTGGCTGATTTTCTTAAGTATCTGGCAACCTGATTTTTATTACATCATTGATAAGGAGACCTATAAAAAGGAAAATTCTATTTGGCAATTCAATTATTTACGTCAGAGTGCAAGTTATAATACGTCATCTTGCCAACATTTCTTCGTCACCCATAAAATTCAGAATTTTGAATCCTGGATTATACGGCATCTTTGCCGAATTTTTATACTTAAACACTTTTCGATTATTTAACCATTTATAAATTAATTTTTATATTCATACTAAAACGTACTTCGGATTTATTATAAAATATTATTTAGATATATTTTTAAGGTAAAGTTTTTGTTGATTTCTTATTTTGCTCAGCGAAATTCAAATGTATACTTATTCAAATTGATTTAAATTGTTACTTTCACTATAAGAAATGTTATGTGTTAATGTACTATACTCATGCCATTGTCATCACATTACGGTAAATGAAATATAATTTATGTTAAAATAAAGTTATTTTAAAAAGTTCTCCGAGATACATTAACGTGGAATTTCTCATTTCAAAGCAAAGTAAGTATATAAAAAACGATTTATGTGAATATATTTATGAACTAATTTTTACTATTAAAAATGTAATGTTATTCTGTAAAATAAATATGATTTATAACTCGTATAAAACAGAGCTATTGATTTGAGGGGGGATAATTATGTTTGATAATTTAAATATTAATATTTATTTGTAATCCAGAAATATTTCTTGTAATACAAGTTAGACATAAATATAAGTTCTTATATTCATCATATTTCACATATCTTTCTATGAAGACATTTATTTATTTTTCCTTTCAGAAAAAAATTGGGCACAACAAAAGTCACTAATATAATTATTTTGTCCCTAATGAAAATATAACTAAATAATTTTGTTCCAACCCGACAAGGGCATTTCTTAAAAAATTAATGATAGAAGTCATTGTTTAGGTACATGAGGGCGTGTTTTCATTTTTTTATTATACTCTTAAGCATCCCTGCTTTTGTCTTTACCAACCATAATAATTTCATGAATTTCTAGGGCTAAATGAAAAATGTGAAATGCCATGAATGGTATAGTTTATTATAACATTATTATTAAAACACATATATTTTAACTTTATGTGTTTTACTGACTGCTAGTCTCCTGGGATTGTTTCTTGGTAATATTTTATCTCCAAATTTTAGTTTATGGTGATGACATTTTTGCAATTTACGAACGATAAATGGTGGACATTCATACTGCGTGACGTCCTTTTTATAGTTGTTATATTTTATCATTTATTTTAAAGGCTGATATATTTTTTATTGGAAATCCTTGTTTGCTTATGCATTTTGTTGTAGGCCATATTTTAAATTTATGCTGAAAAATATAGACTTTTAAGGAGTGGGAAATTAAAATTGAATAAGATATTCATATTGAAAATTTACTATTGTAAAATATATTTTAGTGATGATAATTTCATGTTATAAAAGATTAATTAATACGCATTATATATTTTTTCCTCTAAGGGTTTTATAATAATTTAAATTATTTATTTAATTTATGGAATAATGAAGTAATATTGATATTTAAATATATACTAATTTACTAAGCATTAATATGTAACAAGAAATTAAAATATTCAAATTTAAAATGCAATAAATATGCAGGTAAAGTAAGGAAAACGTGAAACTGGATTACTTTTATGATGAAGAAATATTGCCACTCAGTCGATGGATTAATAATACAAATTGTTATAATTTATCGGGAAAAAAATAGTGAGAATATTTACCGTGCATTTTTTGAAGAAACAGCAATTAAAAATAATCTTCCCTATCGTGCACTGAATATGTGTTCTTCAAAATACCAGTTCTAATTGACTGCTGTATTTTTCAGATAGATTCCACTTACTTTCTGATGAGCATTGTTGACGATTTCTGTTATTATTTTTTTTTCAAAAGTCTGTAATAGGTATCTTATAATAGGTATATAGGTGTATAATAATATTATCGCGTTTATCCAAAATGCGTGTGTGTGTGCTTTTCGAACACAGTAAAGAGGTCTTGATAACTAGTAATAACGTTCATTAGTCAGCATTAACTATTGGCTCTAGAGTTTGCAGTCAAGAACTGCCTCTTGCAGTTCTGACACAAGCTCTTTTAAATACTTATAGAACATTCTTGAAGTATTCAAATAATTCAGAAATTTGCATATTTTACAGATTTTTCAAATATTTAAGAAAGCGAACATAAATGGGACGAAAAAACATCATCAGCCTCACGCAAGCTCGAACCGATGACCTTTGCCTGCTGAGACGTTGATTTATCCACTGTGTTATGGCGTACAATCAGTTTTTATCCGAAATGCGGAATATAAATCTAAAAATCAATCAATTCAAAATTATTTTCAGTTATGACAGCTGGATATTACAATTCAGAGTATTCTATAAAAATTTTCGAAAACATCTAAAATATCCAAGGTAAAGTGGCTTAAACACCTGCACTGAAGGAACCAGCAAAGCCGATTATTACTGAGAAAATTAAACATGCCTTTTGAGGGAACTAGAAAGCGTCGAGTGATCACATTTCTAAAATAGGTGAAGAGCAATGTTCTCTTAAAAATAAATAAGGCAACTAAGTAGATATTTCCTGTGCCATGAACTCTTTCTCTCTCTCTCTGAAATTATCACTGTTTAGTACGGGATTAAGTTTCCTGCGTTTAATAATGCTTAGCGTAATCTTATGAATACGCTAAGCAATAACAATTGAAAGCACAACAATTGGAATAAGCATAACAATTGAAATTTGGCTTCCTCAACCTCAAAAATTAACAACCTTTGTTTTGATTTTTGAGATAACAGGACAATCTGTTTAATTTAATAATGTACCGGTAAAAACTGGTGCAGCGAATGGGATTTAAACTAGGGAAATTAAAATTTCTACAACGATGTTTTTTTTGTCTCTTTTGTTCGGATATAATGTACTCAGAAGGGTGTACTACTTTTGTTTACACTTTTGAAAATCAACACTGTGAAATCAACAAGCCCCTAAATGACTGTCATCTTGATGTTTTTTTTCTTTTAAGTTGTCCAACTATTCATTAAATAATTTTTACTTTAAGAACTCGTTATGCATATTAAAGCTAATTCAACTGCTGCATACTGCAAATAATAAATTACACATTGGTTTTAACACCCTTACCTAAAAAGAGAGTCAAACATACGAATTGTTCACCAAATGTTGTTGCAGATTATGGACATTCTGGGGGGTGCTTCTGCCTCTCCTATACATTAAAAAATTTATTTTTGTAAACCTCAATTATTGTGTGGTAGGCTGTCTAAAATATATATTTTGGGAGGTAGGTATACCTTCAAGTATTTATTTGTCTGTATTTGCTTATCAAATATTAAACTTCAAATTGATATTTATTAAATGCACATTGAAACTCTGAAAGGAATGACAAAATACAAATATTTAGAAGCTAAAAAACATGTCAGAAAGTCAGGATGTGATTTTGAATCACGTTGCAACAGAAAATACGCTGTTATGAATTGTTTCTTCATTCTTGTGAAAGTATTACTGAAGTATGCATAAAATAATTATGTTAGAATACTTGTACTCATGATACAAAATCCATGACTTGGACATTTTAATGACAACAGCGTTGTGCGTATATACCTCATATAGCATGTTTCGATACTGTCTACCAGTGAGGTTTCAAAGATACAGTCGATTTCATTATCAAAACAATGATTCAAATATACTCAATGAAAAGGAAATTGCAATTTGCTTTATTAATTACCTGCAATATTTATTTTTCTATAAATAAGTGTATCGTAACTTATAGAATTTTTAATATCATATTGCTATTTATTTATTATAACCCTATAATATTGAATGTAAAAATAATTTGTTTTTGAAGTTCAAAACAATATAAATGCATATTAAGGGGTTTTGGTTACTTTATATAGTTACTGTAATAATTCCAATTTATACTTCCCATTTCTACTAATATTTGCCATAAAAGTTTTTAAATTGACTATAGGTTCAAATATATAAATTTCATTTTTTTTTCCTTTCTTTTTTATTTTCTTTCGAGATCCGTGTCGAAATGGGGCTATTAAATTTACATGTCGATGCAGTTCAGTTTTAGATTCAAACATTTTGCTCAAAATAATCCAAATCAAGTTTTCTAGGAATTTTAGTTGCATGAAAAAGGATAATTTCTGAGTTTACCAGAAGTCTATCTGCTACATTTGATAGAAACTCAGAATTGCTCATCCATTTTAAAACAATTCTTCTATAATAGTGAACTCATATAACAGAAAAAAACAACCATAGATAAAATAATATTCCTCAAGAACTGAGTAATTACCGACATCGGCGGTTTTTTAAATTAGTTGTTTTTATGTTTAAAAAGTATCTCGTGACTTATCGATGCTAAACCAGCGAACAGTTTTCGTTTTTGCTTTTTGTTTTCGAATCTTATTATATTTTTAAACTTTTCATGAGCTTTTTCTCAGTTGTGTGTATATCTATATACATATTAAGTTCTCAGTAGAAGTTTACAGAAATTTAATTGAAATAGAAAATAATACAGTTTTTTTTAGATGTTTAAATATATATTAATTTGTACTTTTTGACATAAATATGTGTCGCATTTTTAAATACACAAATTATTTAATCTCTCGACCTTGACTAAAGGAAATTTAAATTCTTTACTATTTCACTGTGGAATAAAATTCTGAATTATAATGTCTTCAAATACGTTATGTTATTAATAAAATGAAAGTACAGTATAAAAACACTCAAAGTTTTATGCAATATTTATATTATTATTTGTTTCAAAAACATTTTAAATAAAATTTACCGCCGAGTGTTAAGGTAATATACAAAATATTAATAAATATCTCAGCTCTAAATAATTCACAATCTATGGTATAAAAATTAAATAAATCAATATAATACCCAAGCTATACATTTCATGGAGTTTCATTTTATAACCAAATACATAATCAATATGTATAAACAATGAAGGAGTAATTATTGTTTGCTGAGATAACTAACTATACTTTAATTGATAAAGCTATGTAATTGCATGAAACCAATTATTTTGTTTTATAATATTAAATTACATTTAAACTTACAATTATCACTCGATAATTAATGCATACCAAAATTAAACTTTAGTTACATTAATTTATATAATGTGAATTAATAATTATGAAAATATATATAACTATAAATTAAAATGAAGTATTTTAAATAATAAAAGTAGTTTAGAATATCATCAGCTAATCAAAAATATTCTTATTTAAACAAAAATGTGTGCAAATAAATTTAAATTTACATCCCACAACTTTTCTTATGACATTCTAGTGCATCAATGCCGAGAGACTCAGTTTTTATTCTGCAATTAATATCTACACTCTTAAAATAATCGAGTGGATTTCACTCAGAAGGAGTGAAATTTCACTCTTTCAATGTCACAAAACTCAACCAATCTTTAAGATAGAAATTCACTCTTTTGAAAGATGTGAGTAAACTCCTCCTTTTAAGAGGAGCAACAATATATCGTCTAAAAGGGTAAATTAGATGGAAAAAAGAGTGAATTTCAATCTTTTATAAAAGTATTGCTGATTTTTTATATTGATAATTTATTGCATTTTTAATTCTTTATTTTAAGGATATAATTTTTTTTGGACAATTACAATATAAATATATGATTTCTTTAGTCAATAATATAACAGAACAGTTGAATATGACATTTTAATTGATTTGGATAATTATAGGGATTTTTAAATTAAGTACAATATTAAGTAATTTTTTCAGCCATTTATTACATTACTTATATGTATTTAGTTTTACGTGGGAGTATAGAACTTTCAAGAAAAAACCCTCCAACTACTTATTTTTCAGATTATTTTACTATGAGCCCATAAGTACAAAATTAACTTTTACAAACATTATTAATACAACAAATAGTACACAATTTAAAAAATGCATAAATATTTTATATAAGTAAATATAATTTATGTTCTTTTGAAAAAATCATTTATTTAAAGTATAGCTAAAAATATATTTTTGAATATTGACAATATGATTTTTGAAGCTACAGGAGGATAAACACAAATATTTAGATTATTCTGTTGAACAAAACTGACTTTTCCTTTTTTCAAATAAATCTTGTTTTATGATATACTTTCCAAGTTTAGTGTAAACTGTAAATAACTTCAATGAAACTAAGAATGAAATTAAAAATAAAATGCAAGATTATACAAAAAACATTTATTCATTTTTAATACAGAAAAAATTAAATAAAAATATGTATACAAAAATTCTTATGTTTATGATGTCAAATTAATATTGGAGCTTAATTTTTTGAATTCACAGTTTAATAACACAAAATAAGAATAAAAATGATAATACGCATTTTAATGCAAGTATTTTGCAAAATTTAGATCTTGATCGATTATAGTAAGAATAAATTAATTCAATTGAAGTCCCAACTAAACCATTTTTTAAATTTATAAATTCTGTAAGTTTATCATCGTACTTAACATTAAGCACATGATAACAGTTATATAAAGTATTGAATGCTTTTTAATCTTGCATATTCGACAGTTTTCAGGTAAAAATATTTCATATTCACTTCTTGCTTTAGACCACAGCCAAGCAAGTATAGATGACTACTTTTAATCTTTGTTCTTCTTCTAAAGATCTCTTCACTTAATATGAAAAAAAGTATAATAACTAAAGTTTCTATAGCATTTGCAATCTCATTAGTATCTATATAAACTTTAACACTGAAATTATATAATAAAAATTCCAAAAAAATAAAACTTTATTTTTCTGCAAGGAATTTGATATCTATGTAATTATATTCTGCATTAAAATTATATTCAGCCTAAAATAATACCATCCTCAATTCTCATATATTTATTCCCTGTTATAGGACTGGTTTTTGAACACATGATAATATTTTAGGAGCATATTATGCAGGACATTTACAAAGAAAACAATTAACTTCTGGATATTAAATACCAAATTCCAAAACTATCTGTAATAAACAGAATAATTATTTATATTAAATGAATAGAACTTTTTATTACAATTTAAAACAAGAGTAATTTGTTAAAAAAATGGCATTTTCATTAATTAATTAATTGAAACTTAGTAATTGAAGTTAGTTAAGTAATGATTATCTGATAGTTTTTGCAAATTTTTTAACAATATGGCAAAAATGATAAATTATTGATATTCAATGAAACAAATACAAAATAATTTTGGATTTTTTTCTTTGCTATGAAATATATATAGCCCCTATCATAATTAACAAAATGGATTATTAAACATTAAATATATATACATGCATACATAAATTTATTTCTTTAGTTGAAGCATTTTTGAACCAATAAACTTTAACTGAAAAACCATATTGGCAGATATTGCATTTCAAAACCATTTTGTGGGAAATGCAGTAAAAACCATAGCACAGAAAATTGCAAATCAGAAAGCAAAGTGGCTTCTTATAATAAATTGATTAGAACTTCCAAGAAAAATGTGTGAATAAATTTCTGCTCAGCAGCAAAAGACCCATTTAGGAAAGTATACAAATCAGCGTTCAATAAAAGTATTCTTCCCTCCAACCTTTTTATTCCATCTTCATATATATTTCTAGGCTCTCAACTAGACGCAGGAAATAAGGTCCTTGTCACAGCAAATAAGTCTCTTCCCAGAACCTCTAATCCCCTTATATTTGCAACCACTTTTTGATATTCAATTTACTCTGAATGATATACCCTTTAGCAAGGAAGAACAATTTGCAATTAAGTCTATATCAAGGAATAAAGCCCCAGGATATGATGGAATAGATAACTCAGTCTTTAAAAGCATAAATAATAGCTTGCCAGACTTTCTATACAAACTCCTAAGCAGATGCTTAACAGATGCTTAAATCAAAGTCCTAAGCAGATGCTTAAATCAAAGTTAAACTGCTGTATCAACTGTAAGGAAGCCAATGATAATGGAAACAACTGTCCAATAATTTACCCAGCCCAATCCAGAAATTGTATAAAAGTCTAATTAACTATCAAAACCCAAGAAAACAATCAAACTAATTGCACCACAAAGTCACTTGTAAGAATGGAATGCAATAATCATTTGACAACTGCAAACCCCATTAATTTCATAAAAACTCATACTCTACCTAACTTGAAAATCTTTCAAATAAATTTAAGAAAATCAAAACCTCCTACAGATCTCTTATAAGTCACAGACAGAAAAACATGATGTGAAAGTTTTCATCGTTCAAGAAACTTACATCCTGAATGAAAGAATTTTCGGCATTCCTTCGGCATGGACGTACTGGACTTCGAAAAATTTCAAAGCAGCCATTATAGTTAAGATGAGGGACTTAAAGCCAATCTTAGTTCATACCACTGAGACGACAATTACAATTAAAATTACAGTTGATTCCGAACCATTTAATATTATTTCAGCATACAATCCACCACCAAACTCCCGTTCCACTGACTCTGTCCCAAACGACATTACACTCACGCTTAGTGAATTAGATACAGTTGTCAGAAAAATACAACCAGAAAATTTCCTCATTGGAGCAGATCGATCTAAATGCCTACAGTGTAAACTGGGGTTATCAACATAATGATGCAAGGGGTGAACTCGTACAAGATTTTATTAAATCTAATAACATTTTTCTTTTAAATAACCCTAACTCACCACCTATATATCTTAATCGATTACAACAAGGTTGGCCAGATTTAACTTTAGTATCTAATGGAAACTTAGAGAATACTATATACTGGAATATTTTAGAAGAAGATACACTAAGCGATCATCGATACATATCAATCACCCTTAACAAAGTTACCAAATGCTTGAAGATAAAAAGATAAAAGACATCTTATGGAAACCACGCCAAATTTTTAAATCTGTTCAGTCCTTATATTCAAGATTTCCAAAAGTCTATTAATACAGCAAACACAAATACTAAACTAGAAAACATAACTTCAAGACTACAAAGTACAATTTCAGAATGTTGCTCAAAATCTTTCAAAACCTAAAAGTAACGTTTAAGTGTTAAACCTACTTGGTGGTCTTTATCACTGGAAATCAAAAAGAAAGAACTCAAGGCTATAAGGAGAAGAATTCAACGTGGCCAACAAAATGAAAAAGAACAGTTCTGCAACATTTATAAAAGCAAGTGGCTTCTTATAATAAATTAATTAGAATTGCCAAGAAAAATGCATGGATAAATTTCTGCTCAGCAGCAAAAGACCCATTTGGGAAGGTATATAAATCAGCGTTCAAGAAAAGTATTCCACCCTCCAACCTTTTTAATCCATCTTCATACATATTTCTAGGCTCTCAACTGGACACGGGAAATAAGGTCCTTGTCACAGCAAATAAGTCTCTTCCCAGAACCTCTAATTCCCTTATATTTGCAACCAATTTTTGATATTCAATTTACTGTGAATTATATACCCTTTAGCAAGGAAGAACAATTTGCAATTAATAAGAAGAACAATTTGCAATTAATAAGAAGAACAATTTGCAATTACATATTTAAAGGCTTTCAACTGGACACAGCAAATAAGATCCTTGAAGATCTCTTCCCAGAACATCCAATTCCCTTACCTTTGCAACCACCTTATGATATTGAATTTACTCCGAATGACATACCCTTGAGCCAGGAGGAACTTTTACGAACAGTAAAGTCTCTACCAAGGGGTAAAGCACCAGGATATGATGGAATAGATAACTCAGTCCTTAAGTCCATACATAGTAGCTTTCCAGATCTTCTATACAACTCCTAAACAAATGCTTACATATGTCTTATTTTCCAAAGTGTCTCAAAATTGGTATAATTAAAATATTTCATAAAGAAGGTAAAAACAAACATGATGTACAATCCTATAGACCAATCTCTCTCCTACCTACTATTGGTAAACTCTTAGAGAAAATAACAACAAAACGAATTAATTGTTACTTGGAATCTACTGGCTGTTTTAATTGCAACCAGTTTGGCTTTCGTCAAGGCAGATCAGTAGACGATGCCCTTATGACACTCATTAATAAGATTAACTTATGCAGAGCTGCAAAATTACACACTGCCGTAGTAACGATTGATATCAAAAGAGCCTTTGATACAGTTCAACATTACAAATTAAAACAAATATTAGAAATCACAAAAAAGCCCTTACAACATTAAAAAATTACTTAACAGTAATCTTGAAGATAGAAGAATCATTATGCCAACTAATGATGGTTTAGCCAGCAAAAAACAATTTATTGGTTGCCCACAAGGCTCTTGTAGTGGCCCCATTCTATGGAATTTAATTGCAGATATAGCCCTTAAAAAGAACCGGAGTGATATAGGAAACAACATGATCCAGAAAGCATGATACATCTTCAAACATTCGCTGATAATTTTACTTTCGTATAGCGGCAAAGAGTGAGAAAAAATAGGGCAAAGTAGCAACAGAGGTACTGGTTCATTTTAAAAAATGGTCAGATGATAATTTTCTTTAAATTTCGCTAGAAAAAAAACCAAATATATTTTAATAGCAAAGCCTAAATGTGGTCCACAAATTTTTTGGTTAAACAGCAGACTGAAGTAAAAAGACACAATTAAGCTTCTAGGAGTAATAATTGACACAAAGTTAAACTTCATAGCACATCTAAAATCAAAGGCCAACAGAGCTATGGCATTACAGCAAAAAATCTTAAGGATAGAATGAAAGAATTAAGGAATTTCCCAAAGACACCGAATCATACTATATCAAACTGTAATAGAGAGAATGTTGGCGTATGGAGCAGCAATTTGGGAAAAGCCATTAACAACAACGGCAAAACAATTAATTACTTCGATTCAAAGCAGATTTTTGCTAAACATCAATGTGCGTTTAGAACGACTCCTACAGCAGCTCTTCAATTTATAGCTGGAATACCTCCTCTCTACCTAAAAATAGAAGCCGAGGCAAAGTTTATAAGGCATACAAGGGCACAAATTCCTTGTGAAGTGGATCCTATTCTTCCTGCACGAAATTTGATTGAAAAAGTTATAAAAGGAGAAACAATCCACCCTGGTGTATTCAATATAGAGAGCAAAGTAAAAATACATGAGCAAAACCATATACCATGTTTCAGTGAAGGCTTCCTAACAATTTTCACAGATGGCTCAAAAATAGAAGAAAAAGGTTGATTCGGAATAATAGTGTACTCTGAACTCGGATTACAAAGTATTTGGAGTACTGGAATACAACCTGAGAACACAGTATATCAAGCTGAAGTATATGCTCTGCGTAAAGCCATTCAAGTAGCTGCTTCACAAGCTCTACCAACAAACATCTGGTCAGATAATCAAGCATGCCTTAAAACTTTATCTAATCCTCTTAACAAATGTCCTATGGTACGAGAAATGCAAGATCTCCTAACAGCATCAGATAACATCAGGATTGGTTGGGTAAAGGCCCATCAAGGTACAGAAGGAAATGAGGCAATGGACAGACTTGCAAAAGCGGCTGCACTATCAAGTAATTCTTCTCAGGTCCTACCATTACCACGTTGCCATACCAAATCTTTACTTGATAATTGGATAATGGATCGTTGGGATAATGGAATAACTGGAAGAAATGCACAAGAGATGATACCGAAAGTAAGCAGGAAAACCCTTAACTGGACTAGGAATGAGGTACTTTTCTTTACGGGGCACGAGCCATATGCATCTTACTTCCACAGGCTCCACATTTCTGAAACCAAAGATTGCACTTGTGGAAAAGAAGGCAATCCACTCCACTTCTTGACAACTTGCTCCTTAACATTATCCTGGCATTTAGCCATACCCAGCGAAAATTGGAAGATCCTGTGGAAGAAGAGAATTCTGAGAAATCGTACAGCGAGAGCAAAATTAAATAAAACAGTTGAATTCCTAATAAACAATGAAAACTTAGTTTGTTGGATTGGAACTCTTCTACAACTTAGCTAAAAACATGTGTTGACCAAATTAAGGCTCTGTCTTTGTAAATATCAAAAACTTTTTGAATATGATTTATAAATTTTTATTCAGTTATAATCAAGAAATTTGCAAAATTACAATTATTATGTTAACTGTATATAATTCATCATAGACTCCATTATATTGTCATCTTGTTTTCATCTTTACAATGAACCGAAAATTGATTGCATATTTAAAGCCATATTGTAAGATAATCATGTTCAATTATTGTAAAAGATTTTATAATATAATTTTTTAATATATGTTTAAGTAAAAGTCCGAGCAGCTCCCATTGAACTGGTGAAACTCCTTGGAGTTAGGTACAGGGAAGTTCGCTGGTGTCAATGTGAACCACAAAAAACTATTTACAGGTTGTGCCACATTCATACATCAACGCAGAAGAAAGGACAGAGAAACACAGAGAAAGAAATTAACATCCATGCCCGAACCGGGAATTGAACACAGGACCCACAACTGAGGAGAAAGTTTTAGAAAGAAAATTTCTCAGGAGATTTTCGAAAAAAATATAATTAATTTGATTATTTTAAAAATGAAGAAATGAAAAAAAAACAATTATCGTGTGTTATCATCATGAATTATTTAATAATTAATGAAGAATTAATTTTAATTTTTGTTTAATAATACAGATTCAAACAAATTATCATAAGAACCTAAAACAAACTGACTGAGATAGAGAAGACCTACTTATACTGAGATATTTGGCAGATTCCTTAAAATGTAGGTAAGCAATGAGGCAGAGAATATCATAATCAAATCGCAACGCAACTGGAGGTGTTACTTAATAAAAATTTACAAACTCTCTATCATTGATTTTATATGTTATGATTTTTTTTAAATTATGGAATGTGTTTTAATCTTCTCACGTATGTAATTATAGTACATGACATCTCAGTCTCTGAAATATGAGTTAATTACGATCCCCACTAAGTATATTTTTAGAAAAAAAGTTTATAGGTAATTTCTTGTTCAAATATAATTGCTGAATTTTTTAATGAGAAATAAATGTAGTTAGCTAATGTTTCAGTGACTTTTTATTTAACTTTGCTTGACTTTTCTTATTTCAATATCTTTCTGAATCTTGTTGAAAATCTTGCAGTGTTACAACTCTCCAAATGACGCTTACGATACATTTGCTCATGCATACAGTATTCATTTTTTAACAACTGTAATGTTGTGTAGAAGTAATCACTGAAAGTGTATAAGCAATGGATACTTAATGCAACAAATACAGCATGCTAAATATATACGCAATATTATTATTTTTATGACATCTTCATATCTTACATTTTAAAGGAAATTAAATAATTTAAATTTATAAATTATTTAATTTCCTTTAAAATGTTTAATTCCCTTTAAAATAACTTAAATTATAATTTATCAACAATAATAATTCATTGATTCTATCAGAAAAATAAAATTTAGTCTTTGTAATAAAGGCACATTTGTTACTTTTACATTTGAATATTTCCCTTATGTTTTTACATTTTTAAATATTTTATACATGCATAATATGCCATTTGAGAGATTTACAGAAAAACTTGATGTCGCATTCTTCCATTTTCATATTATGTGTTTAGAACCTGAATTATCTCCAAATATTTCCTCCGTGTTTAAAATAATAATAATAAAATAAAATATTTATTTTATTTAAAAATAAAAATAAAAAAACACAAATCTGGAGAAAAAAACCTTAATTTATGAAAATGAAATAAAAATAAAATAAAAATAAAAAAACACAAATCTGGAGAAAAAAAACCTTAATTTATAAAAATGAAATAAAAATAAAATAAAAATAAAAAAAACACAAATCTGGAGAAAAAACCTTAATTTATGAAATAACCAGGTTTTTGTTTCTTAACACGTTTTACTAATGTGTTTATTCATGAAGGCAAACCGAATGTAGTTGTCAATGTGATGCCGATATTAAGTACAAAAGAAATTCAATGCGGAATACTTTTATTGGTAACATTGTCTGGTAAAATATATATAATATCTGGTAAAATACAAATAATATCCGGTAAAATGCATATACTGTCATACATAAGTCAATTTTGAACGTATTTTAAAACATAATCAACAAGTAATGGTCATTTTCATGATTAAAGTAGTTAAAAGTAAAACAATTAAGAAAATATTTTCAAAACATTTTTATTAGTAAGGTAAATATAATATTTTAAATGGCTCCAGCAATTAGGGAAAATATTTTCAATTTGGTTAAAAAATAGTAAAGGTGAAGAAAGCAGCTTACTAATGTAAATGTGTCATAAATTGAATTACTGAATAATTAGGATTTTTGAAAACATTTAAAACTTCAATAACATTCTATAAACTTCAAAATTTAATAAAATTCTTAGTTGATTCTAAACTCTTTATTGCTTTCAAACAATTTCATTCTTAAAATTGAGTAAATTTTATTAAGTCTAATAATTTCTATCAGTCTAAATGATACTGAACAGTTTATATAAATGTATCAACTTAAAAAAAAAATAGGGCAGTCAATTTTATGACATTTATAAGAAATTAAGAATTTTCAATGTGAACACGACCAGTTACTTCGTTACTTTATGCTTTTTATTTCGGTATCAACTTTGTTATACAGTTATTTCAATTTGAAACGATCAAAATAATTAGCATAAACTTACTAGTATTTAATTTGAATGTATTTAATTGCATTCATCGCAAATCGTTTTTATAAGGAAATTCTGACTTTATTGATTATTCATTCAAAATGCAATGTTAAAGTAAGGAAGAGTGGAATTTCAAACTTTTAATTTGTGTCAATTGTAAGCATTAAAGTAATGTGAATTTTGTCCAAATGTAATTTATATAGAAAGAGCATATTCTTCTATTTAAAATAAACGTACATGCATATTATTCATTCTTCATTCATAAGAATGGAAGTTTTTTTAAATTAGATATACTATGGTTTATATTATCTCTTACTTTTCAATTAGGGGCTTTGCAAGAAATAGTATTTTTGACATGATACACGGGATCTAAGGTGTATCATTTCTATTATCCTTCTCACTATAAAAATTCACAGATGTATATCTAATCGCGGATTCTTCAGTGCATAAAATAAAAGAAAATCATTTCATTTTATTTGAAAAAACATGTCTATTTTCTACTGTACTCTTCTTTTATTATTTAGAACAGTCATAATTTTTTTGTGTCTAGAATTCTACAAAAATTGTGATAATATCAGGTAACACATGAAGAGCGAACAAAAGAATTTAATAATATGGTAAACTTTCTGCCGTTACTAAGGATTTGATCTTTATTTTGACAAAATAGTACTTTAATTTTCATTTTGTTATGCTTACAACAAGGAAAAGGAACTGGTCTTTTAGACGAATATTAACTTCTACTTCAAGTTCAAAGACATGTTTCTGATGACTGGTGTTTCACAAGCTTTTAAAATTCTGTGAACAATTAGATTAATTCCTAAATATTTGAATCAATGTTAAGTTTTAAAACGACTTAAATAAAATTATTTCCTAAAATATTCCTTTTATTATTATGAATATAAATAAAATTGTAATTTAAAAAAAAAAGTCATGTTAAAATTTTTCATTTAAAAATCTGCTTATACTCGTGTTAATTTTTTTTTTTCATTTTTTTTAAGTTTTTATTTTAGTAGTAAATTTTAAAATTTCTGTTATTTTACTTGATCATACCTTAACAACCCGAATACCGGTGTAACTTTTTAAATCACATTGAAATATTTCGTTTTAATTATTTATTCAAAGATGAATTTTCTCAAACTACAATTTCTTAAAATACGATAAAGAACTGAATTACCCATTCCAATTTTACAAAATTTTCTGTACATGCTGAACTTTTATATATATATATATATATATATATATATATATATACACACACACACACACACACATAAAGTATAAATGTCTGAATAGTATATTTTCAAGTAAAATTTATATTTCGATATCTTGTGAAATACTCTCTAAAATATAGGCCTTGTATTTTTAATAAATTGTACATTTTTTGTAAGTGTGTTGGTCTGAGTGCATATTTAAATTTATTTATTATAATATAAGTGCTTTTCTTATGATACTGTTGCATCAGCTTACATATTTTAAATCTTGGATATTTTTTACATGCTTAGAACTCATTTTTGTATTTTTTTTGAGAACTTACCTACTTACTGGTTTAATATTAACTTAATTTTATATAAAGTAAAAATAAAAATAAATGCATAACAGAGCAATTGAAGTACTATGTTACAAGATATCACGTCTTTTGCAGTTAAAATAATACTTATCATAGGAAAATATGATATCGCTTCATTATACATCTACTATCCACAATAAAATCACAAATTGTCCACTAGTGTGGTCTAGTGATCATAATGACTACCACTTCAATAATTTTTAATCATATACGGTTCAATTAAAAAATTTTCATTGAAATGAGAAAAATTTTATAAAAATTTACAAGAATAATTTTGGTAATCAAAGGAAAAAATATTCATGTCCTTTGATAACCAAAATTATTATTGTAAGTTTGTTATATTAATAAAAATATTAATATATTATATTAATAAAAATTTTAATATTTTTATTAATATAATAGTTATATAATAGTTATTTATTAATGTAATAGTAAAATTATATTAATAAAAATATTAATGTAATTTGGGAAATAAAACTTTCTGGAGAAACTTATAACATATGTTTGATATATAACTTTGTTTTATATATAATTATATATATAAAATTGTTTTGATATATTTTAAAACAATTTGTTAAAAATATAATCTGTGCAAATTTCTATAAGAAGACATTTAAAAATATTCTTCATAGAGTGAGTTTAAAATGTTTGTTTACCTCATTTATTTATCAAAAAAATGTTATTATTATATTTTAAATATTAGTGATTTTTCACGTCTTCTGATTGTAATTAAATATGCAAGCATAAAGGCGTTTTTGATTTTTTTTTTTTTACATAAGAATATTTTTTTGTATTATGATTTCTATTTGCTTAGATTGTACAGTATAATGCATCAAGAGGAAAAGATTTTAAAAATATAAACTATTTCCAATAATACTGTAAAAAAAATACGCCTTTTTGAAATTTTATCGTAAAAAGATTTGCAAAAGTTTACAAAGCATTTAATTAAGCAATTTCTACTTAAGAACAAATTCAGTTTACAGCCAATTACTTACATTAAATTTATTTTAGCATCAGCAGTATCAACTAATTTGAAATATTTAGCCTTAATTCTTCACAATTAAATAAATCCTTTTTGTTCCTAATAAAAAATATTAAGTTCTCAAATCCGTGGATATTAAGCCTAAATCTAAATTTTTGGCCCAGACTTCAAACGCATTGTTAACTACATAAAGAAAACATCAATTTTTATTTTTGGAATATAAAATTTATAAATAGACTTGCGAAATTTAATTGTTATTAGATTTTTAATATGTTAATGTTAGAAAATTTAATATTTTTAGATATTGCATAATTTTTACCCGCAAAAAACTTTTATGATTTTTACTCTTACATTATGTAGTACTTTGAAAAATAAAATGACTAAAGTTATTTGAATATAAGGACATATAGAAATTAAAAATTTAAAAGTAAAGTGTTTGAAAGTATTAAAGTATTAAGTTTACTTTAAGTGATACAAAAATGTTTCCTTATAACCTAAATATATTTAATATCACGTAAAATTTCTATAACATTTACATATTTCATATATCAACCTAAGAAAGCTTTTCATAATGGCTATATTTTTCTATTTTAGAACTCTTCATATACCAAGTCATTTAATGATTTATAGAATATATGATAATTTTGAAAATTTTAATTAGTTTCATGTTCTTTATATGTACAAATGAGTGGAGATAAATTTTCCATAAATTTTCTTCTGGAATTATTCCAAAAAATTAATCGTCTTCTTTTTTTCGATTCTCAGGCAAGGTATCTAGTTTAGATATATATTTATTAAATTAAGATAAATAATGATTATTAATTGAAAAAAAAATATTCTAAAGTATAAATCTCGAAAATATTTTAATTTTCTTTATTTTATATAGAAAATTACAGATTATTGTTTTCTATAGATTCCTTTTGTTTGAAGTAAATCTTAGTTGACTTCAGGAATCAAAGAAGAATGCTTTTCTCTTCCTTTTTCAGTGCGAAAATATTAAGCTTAGCTTGAACAAAAAACCATTAATTTTTCTAACTTAGAAAAGTGGAGTATGCTTTGTGAGTCATGTCTTGGTATTACGCAATATTTCTTAGCTTGTTTAAATTTTCGGCACAAGTTGTGATAAAATAGTCTAATAGTATATAATTTTGAGCATTAATTTTGATTAAAGAGTCTAATAATGTATAATTTTGAGCATTAATTATGATAAAATAAGAAATTCTCCATTGATGTTAAAATAGAAATCGAACTATTTTTATTATATCTCATTAATTAAAAAAATAAGATATTTCTCTTCTTTGTTAGCCCAAACAATAAAGTATTTTGGATCAAAATTCAGACATTTATTTTGTAATTCTAGATTATGGTATGTGTTCCATATATTATTATTATTTTAATATTTTTGTTGGGAGACTAAATTTATTTTTGATTTATTGAATTTTTAAAACTAATTTGATAAAACATACATAGTCACTTTCTTTCAATGTGAAAAAAAGAATCAAGTTATTTTTTAATTAATTTTCTAAAATGTGTTTGCACTCATTTCCCTTTAAATATCATCGTTTGATTAAATCTTTCATTTTCGTTTTTTAGCATATATATTTCAGATGTTAGAATGTGAAGAAATTTATTTATATGTTAAAAACGAGAATATTTTAAGCTTTTAGAGCTGATGTGCATACAATGAATATAATAAATGTCATCAACAAATGACTGTAGCTAAATAATGACTAAATGTTTTGAGACATACGAGAAGAAATAACTGTTTCTGCTTTTGTATAGAGGCATAAGTTAAACTAAATAATGACTCCATTAAAAAGTTAATTTATCATACTAAAATATCCCGATATTTGATTGCAGTTATAGGCATTTTTTGAAATCTCTAACCAACTTTCTTTTGCTAAGAAATATTTTTATATGTCATGAAGATTTTAACATTTTGTTTCATAAAATATTTGATAGGCAAATCATAATCAAATATTCTGGTCAAAAACTTAAGTTAGATACACTAATATTGGTTCCTCACACTTTTTCACATAACCTAGCAATTATTAATCATGAAAAAGAGAGTAATCATAGGAGATTTGCAGCAAAGCATTCCAATTCACAGTGAATCATTCATCGATTATCTATAAATTTTGTGCCACCTTAATAGGAAAGTTGATGAGCTTCCTACCATAAATATTGAATTGTTTTTACCATTTTAAGAAACATTTTATACACAATTTCTGTGAAATATTTAGTTGGAATAGAAAAATAACTTTATTAAATAAAGTGACAGAAAAGAAAACCTAATATAAAGCAAAATTCTTGGTGGAAGGATAAAAATTTTATTTAATTTTAACATACAATTTTAACTTATCAGTTGCATTCTATAATTAAATAAAATTTTAAGTATTAAATAGAATACATGACTGAAAAAGCAATTCTAATAATTTAAATAATTAGGTTTGTTTTCTTTCAAAAGAGTTCTTTTGCTAATTTTGCTAAATTTGTAATTTCACAAAGTTAATAGCAATATTACACGCTTGTTTATTATGTTCTTATTTAAAAATTATTTAATTATTTATCCAGCTATCATACGAAAATAGAACAAGTATCATATATTATTATTGATTTGTAGTTTATGGATGAATGTTATTATCTACATATGTTTAAAATATGAAAATTAAAATAAGGATACTATAGATGATAATATCCCTATAGGCTGGATACTAAATGCTGATGATAATTATATATGTCACTGAATTAAATTATGAAATGATTCCTGCGCAAAATTAAACTATCTTTTTATTTATAACAATTAAGGAAAATTGTGGAATCCTATGATTATTCTCGTGACTTAAACTGTCATATATTATGGCCTATGCACTTTAACAGTCCAAAATTCTGTCGATGGCGTGTAGGATATGGTACACGTTTAGTTGTTGACTTCATCCTTTGGCAGTGATTAAAAAATTACCAGAAACTTTGCTGTTTGTAGCAACAAAATTTAGCTGTCGTCACTGATTCGAAATAAGCAAACGATTTTATGAAATCATTTGTATACAAAACGATATTTAACTATTGAGTTAGTTTCAGAAATGGGTTTAGTTTTTTCTTGTATTCAACAAAGGGAAATAAATTTGATTTTTTTTATCAAATGAACAGAATTTATGAACTTTCATATTTTTTACTTGAATTCGTATTGCATTTTCATAAAGTATTTGTCAGGATCTGAATACTTTATCCTGAGAATACAATTCCATATAAGCAATATGCCTCATAGTTTCTATATTTATCATCGTAATTTAAACACATAAAATGAATTAAAGTTTTCATAGCAACAATCTAATATATCAATTTTTTAAAATGAGTCATATAAGCAATTTAAAAAAAATATTGCGTAGTCAGCTCAGAACAGTAGAGATTCTGTTGATCAATAGTGATTTCCATAATTGTTAGTAATGAAGAATGATTTTTTGAAATTGAACTACTAAAAATAATATTTTAATAATCTTTGAGGTTCATGGTTTTGAAAAATTTGTTTTGTTATATGGGGATTAAGAATATACACAACACATTATTACACTTTGTTATGTACAATAATCATGATCATATCCATTTATAAGGCGTCTCACATTTATCAGGAAAAATATTATTTTATGTATCATCAATTAATTATAGGCAAGGCTTGTTATTACATCATTTTCTTTCTTTCTTTTTTTTTTTTTTTAGTTTTATAAAGAGAGTATAGCAACGCTACACATTATGGAATTTAAACCATCAACAAATTCATCATTTTCAAGTCCGATAACTTTAACCATTATGTATATTTCATATTCTGTGTTCATATTTTGAGAAGAAAAAAACTATTTATATGAAATTTTACACTAATTTATATTTAGCAAATTTATCGTTCCTGGAAATGAGTTTTGTTCATTTTTCGTATTTAATACTTTTATGCCTGAATTGATATCACTGTATAAAGTTTTCTAAAATTAAGAAAAGAGTTCCGATTATTAACTTGATTTGAAAACGTTACTTAAAATAATTCCTTATTTAAAAGAAATTATTCTTTCACGAACGTAATTTTTTCTTGATTGAAGAGTGGATTGTAAATCATAAGTGCGTCAAGACGTACCAGCAAGAAATTATTTTAATTTAGCATAAAAACATTACTTATCACTGATTTAACCAGGGAACTGATAAATAATGAAATTTTGCATCAAGCTTTGACGAGATGTGTTTCTCTTCTTCTTGCTTACATATTTGGCCACACCGAGACAGTGGCATTTTAGTTTATATTCCGAGACAAACTAGAAGTACTTGGAAACATTTTTTAAACATACCTCATAGGCTATGTTTAAAAAAAAGTTTCCAAATACTTCCAAGTACATTGTAGCACTTGACGTTATCATGAAAAAGATATATTGTTATTCATTTATTTACTTTCTTTTAGTTCTTAAAACATTTTTATCACTTTAAACGTTCAGAATTTATATTCGTATCTTTTAATTATATATTTTTTTTACATTTTTAAGCATTAAAATATTCGTAATTCAATTCGTTTTTATAATAAATTCTACTTTGAGTTCTAATTTAATTAACTTCCTCCTTATTTTTTTAATATAAATTATTTTAAATAAGAAAAATGTATGGGATTACAGCATTATCTAAATGTTAAGCGATTAAAAAAATTACTGTTAAGTTAAAATAGCAACTAAAGAGTACTTATTGTTTATAGTTGGAGCATACACATTTAATCTTTTTTCAAAAATGAAAAATGATAATTATCTGATTTATGAATCTACGGCATGCAACATCTTTCTGTTGCATGCCATAAATGTTGATTTTCAATTTCATTTTCAGCTTAGTCACTGTGGTAGATATTTCTCAGACACTGTCCGATTATTTTGTTTATTTCTCTTCTAAGAAATGAAACCCAGTTTTTTTTTTTATTATGACATTACATTATTCATAGCTAAATCAAATCTTTGTATTTTATTCATGTTCGCCCCATTGGTTCCAAGTCAATTCCGAAACAGCAAAGAAATAAATCTCTGATGCTTCTTCAGCATGATTTCCTCAAAATCTATGCTAATATTATATGAACCGCACTCCTGAATGAAATCTGAAAGCGTATTGTTATTGCAACGTATGAAAATCAATTCAATTAAGGAAGCCGAGTGAATCGCTTTCTGTAAACAAATTCGCTTAAAGTCAACACAAGCTGCAGCTAAAAAATTGCAATGAATAGCAACACTGAATGAGAAAACTTTCTTAAAATAAGAAAAAAGAGGATTGTTTATTTTTTAAGATTTTACATTGCTATTTGAGAGACTTTAATACTCCCACAAATTTCAGATAGAAACTAACTACACTTTCCAGCTTTCTAAGTAATATTTCGCACTGTTTTAATGAACTGCTAGAGCAGCTGTGAATGAATATTTATGAGCTGTTTCCCGTGTTTACTGATGGACTCTGCCATTCATGTGGCTGGGGGATGAATTAATTCTAGATTAGTTACAAAAATATCGGATAACTCCATTCGATAGCTACTACATAAGGAGCACAGCATGTCAGTAAATGGTCATCAGAAAATTAATTACTTTAGTTTTGCGGATTCATTAATTATTCATCTTGACGTGAGCAAGAAAATAAATTTTCTCGTGACACACTTTTATGATTTTTTCACACTTAATAAATATATGCTCATTATTGTTTGTTTCATATTGCTCATTTATATCGACATTTTTTAATTATTTAAAAAATGCTTTAACAGTTTGAAAATTTAACTACATAAAAATAATTATTCACCTAATTCGCGCAATAGTAGAGTCACACATTTAACAAAATATATTTTATATAAGGAATAAGAATACAATTTTTTACTTACGTAATTATATGCAATTTTTAGTTCATTTAATACTATAAGCTTTTCAATTAGTTTACGAAAAAAAGACATTTTGTTTGATTAAACATTTTATTAAAGACATAAAAAAACAATTACGTAAAAAAATAAAGACCACGATTCTGCTAATTATATATTAGTGTTATATAGGACTGTCATTGCAAAAGAGTAAAATGAGATGTCAGGATAAAATGAGTAGAAAGGAGTAAAAAAGACTAAAATGAGATATCAAAAGAGAGCAGAACATTCTAAAAACGTGCATCTATCATGCCGAGAAGAAAACTTCAAATTGAATTTTCAAACAGTCAAGTTGAATTTTTGAACATAACTGTACTATTCCATAACAGTACGCTTTTGTATACTAATGTCATCTATTGGAACTAAAAGTTACAATTCTTAACAAGATATTTATTATGATACGCATTTTAACTAATATATATATTTTAGCTCTGTATTTTCTTCAATGAGCACATATTTATGATAATTTCAATTAAATTTCACTCAAATTAAATTATTTTATGGTGCATTTTAAATAGGAATCTATTTTATTAGAAATACTATACTATAGATTTTGAAGGTAGCTTGATAATCACAGATACAGAGACAATCTTAAATTATAAAATGGATGTTAAATGAGATGAAACTTACTCCATAATATAAAAGTTTAAAAAGGTTAAAATTAATGAAAATAAAATACTTGATACTTATTTAAAATTTTAAGGCAATTCAATATAGCTTCAATGTAATATAATTTCATGCATTTTTGCAATTTTTTGTTTCTGGGTATTTTTATGCCCTTTTAACTGTTTTTGCTATATATTCGTGTTATAAAGACTTATAACAACCCTAAATTCTTTGGAAGAAAATTTATAATATATTGCACAATATGCACATATAGAAATAATTATTATTCGAAATTTTTTAAATTAATTTGAACTGCTGTTTTTTCAACTTTTGGAATATATTTAATAGCTTTTTTTTTTCAAAGTCTGTAGCAAATACCTGTAAGAAAATCTTAAAAAATGATTTCTGTATTGTATCAACAAAAACAATTTATCAACAAAATTGCTTTAAATATGAAATACAAGAAACTTTGCTCTCTCTTCCTTTTCATGCATACAAAAAGATAAATTTATTACCCAGCAATAAATCGCAACAATTAACCTCAAATGAAATAAAAGTAAATTAATAATTGTTTTAAAAGAAACAAGAGAAATTGTTGCAATGAAAAATGAATTTGAAGGTCTAAATTGTGTGTATATAGTTTAAATGCATTTACTTTTTTTAGCAGTTCAATGAAACTAAATATTTATTCGTATTCACTTAAAAAATCTTACAAACTTTATAATAAATTAAAAGTAAATTATAAAAGATGTATCGCAAATATTTCTGGTTGTCATTATTATTTTTGAATTATAATGCTTTTTTCCCTTTATGTCTAAAAGGTATTTTGATACAAATATGCGGTGATTTATCGTAAGATATTATTTAACTTTAATTTCTCTCTCTCTCTATAACTCCAAGGGCTTCGTTCATGGAAACAGATAGGTTTTCCATAGGCCTCAGTCCCCAAAAAGGCTATTGAGATACTAGTTTAACTTTTAAGTTAAATTCTTCAAAATGATTGAGAGTATATATGAACCAGCAAAATATGTTGTGTGTAAGCATATTTCAGCGTAAATACCGTGTTACATAATCCAATTCAAAAGTTACTACTATTTAGGAATAGAACTTAATTTTTCGGATTTAATTACGTATACATGCTATATTAATAACAAATTGCTCATAGCTTATAAAGAATAAGTATTAATGCACTGTAAATTGCTTTTTAATTAAATTTAATTTCACATTTAAATGTAATTTAGAGATGTGAAGTGAATTCACCATGATCTAAATCAGCCATACTCAACCTTTTTTTTATAGGGGCCACAAACACGTTTCAGTCACGGTAGCCCGGGCCGCAAGTAAAAAATAATTAGGTGTATAAATGAAAAAGTAATATCAACCTAATGAATTATTTGGTTTAATGTAAAAAAAAAACTTTTAACAAAGATGCTTACTTACTTATATGTATATCTAATGAGACTTTTGGAACTGAGAGCATTTTTTTTAAAACTTTATCAATATCTGGCTCGTCGTTTCATGCTACTCTTATTATATCATCCAAATGGGAATCTGTCAGTTTATTTCTATATACACTCTTTGTGTATTTCATCTTTGAAAAAGATGATTCGCACACATACGTTGACCCAAAAAATGTTAGCATTATTTGGGCACATCTTTGCAAGCTTTTATATCTTTGGGGAACAATGCTCCAAAATTCCGCATATTCCCTTTTTTCCCTTTTTTCTTTGAAAAAAGGGGAAAAGTGAATATGCGGAATTTCTTCATTTTTAAAATCAATAAATTCATCAAACAACTCCGAGTAATTGCAATTTAAAACTGAAGCCAACTCAGAAATAGTTGGTGTCTTTAAATGCCATGGATTTTCTACAAGTAAAAAACAATTTTTAATTTTTCTGAGATCTTGAAACCTTTTTTGAAATTTGTTTAATAGTGCAGTTATAAAATTTGAAATTATGGAGCAGTTTTCTTCTGAAATGTTAATACCGTCCTCTCTGGTTTTTATAATAGTTGGAAAATTGTGCAGCTGTTTTTTTTTTGTTCTGTATTTCATTATAATAAATACTTAGCTTTTCCTCAAATGCAAATTTTTATTTGCCATATTGGATCCTATGTTATTTTCGCCTTGTAGACTCTGATTGAGATTGTTAAGTTTTTCCGTAATATCACATAGAAAACCTAAAAGACACCACCATTCATCTTTTTTAAATTCTGGGTACCCTTTATTATTTTGCTCTATAAATAGGATTATTTCATGGCGTAATGAAAAAAACCTTTCCTCTACAAAGCCATCGCACCGAGGTATGATAAAGAACGCCGCTGTGCTCACTTCCCACTTCTTCAAGAAGGGTTTTAAATGTTCTGTGGTTCAGTTCTTTTGCTCGTATATAATTGACAATATTAATAACTGTTTTCATTACAGCTTCTATTTCTGGTTGTACAGCACGGGCCGCCAAGTTTTCTTGATGGATAATACAATGGAATGTTATTAAATTGCTGCAATTATATTTTTACTTAAATAATGAAATGAAGCCATTTTCGGATCCAGTCATTGAAGGACAACCATCTGTACACAAACACATGATTTTTTCACATCAATTTCATGATGTTCTAAAAAATTACAAATAGTATCAAGGTAATCCGTGCCTCGGGTTTGACCTTTCGTTGGCAGTAATTTCAAAAGGTTTTTATGAATTTCATTGTTTTCTGTACAATATCTAGCAAACACCGAGCACTGCGATGTTGCTAAAATATCGGTGCTGGCATCAAATGCTAAACTGAAAAACTTGCATCTTCTTGGGTTTTTCAATATATCATCGGGAATAAATTTAGAAATGTCTTCAATACGCCTGGTGCAGGTTGAATCCTAAAGCAGTATTTTTTATATCAGATACTATTTGTTTTTTGTTACTGTATTTATCAAAAAGTATATTAGCAGCACTAATAAAGCATTCCTTTACAATTTCCGCATCGGTAAATGGTTTCATATGCTTACCAAGAATGTAAGAAATTTCATATGATGCTTTTGTTACCGCCGAGTCTTGTGATAATGCCGCGAACATAACATTTTGTTGCTCATGCAATGATCTCTTAAAAAAACTCAATTTCTCATTTATCAAAGACGATCCGGGAAGAAACGTTTCGTCGATATCTTTATGTTTTGAAGTGAAATGACGAGAAATATTGTATTTCTTCAATATGATACTTTCCCGACATATCAAACAAGTAGCCGCGTTGTTTTTATTTGGCACAACAAAATAATCAGATTCCCACTCATCTTGAAACAATCTATTTTCACTTGATATTTTTCTTTTATACTTCGACGACACTCCTGACATTATTTTGAAAATAATAGGTATATCTAATTTACAAAACAAAACTATTATTTGGCAGAGGACGCGGGTACGTACACAAATTTAATTTAATAATTTATAATAAATTTATGACAAGTTTAGTTTCGATCGACAATCAAAGCGACATTAGGTCCATGGATCTTACGGTCTTGCCACGCGCAAACACGAGCGGCGGGGTGACTTGCCAATTAGTAAAACACACGTCTCATTACAGATGACAAGCAATGTTTAGCTTCGCAAGTCGTCCCACCGTCCGCGTTTGCACGTGACCAGACCTTTAAGGGGATTCCCGACGCCGCGTATTTCGTATCGTTCGCGCAACCATAGATTACAGACCTTTAAGCGGATTCCCGCGCCGCGTATTCCGTATCGTTTGCGCAACCATAGATTAGGATAGTTTGCGTTTCCAATTTAAGCAAATTATTGATATCGCTCACATTCCCATACTTTCCGTTCAATTACAAACTCTTTGAAGGGCGCGAAATT
Organism: Latrodectus elegans; assembly: GCA_030067965.1. Taxonomy (NCBI): domain Eukaryota; kingdom Metazoa; phylum Arthropoda; class Arachnida; order Araneae; family Theridiidae; genus Latrodectus; species Latrodectus elegans. The sequence continues at coordinate 2,801,580 of CM057812.1, read as the reverse complement.
TGAAGTTGTTTACAAATAAGTTGTAACTACCTAGTTTAATATTTGGGCCAACCAAAAAGCCTCCGCGGGTCGCAGGTTGAGTATAGTGGATCTAAACTATCACCCAAGTAATAAAAATATATTTCGTGAATAAATTCAGTTCTTACTAAAATCATATACTGCTATAACCAAGTCATGTTTAATTATACTTCTGAATTCTGACTTTTAGAATTTTTTTTATTAAATATGGAATGAGAATGGTGAGATAATTTTATAATATCCCCTTTAGTAATGCTGTCCTTCAAATATGGGAGGGAAAATATTTATTGGGATTTCTAACTCGTACTCGTACAGGATACTAATGTATTCATGTATGTTATGTTGATTATTATTATTAAAATTGGATTATTTTAACCTTTTCTTCTGAGGAGTACTTCTTCATATTTCAATAATATATTTCTATTACTTTGTTCATCGTGACGTAAAGTAATGCAAAAGTAGTTTAGCATCTTAAGAATGTAAAATATTAGCAGTAAATATTTCATTGATCGGTAATTGTAAGTAATACTGGAAATATGTGATAGAATTTCGAATGTGTCAATACTACCATTGATTACATCTATTTAAATTAATGAAGCCAAAATATTTAATTGTGCTAAATATTTTATGTTCATTCATATTGTGACTAAATTAAAAATAAGCCATAAAACGTCTATATTATGTATGTTTCACAAATTAATCCATAGAAACTTCATGTTCTAACATAGATCAGTTATTTTCTGACGAGAAAAATGTTCTCCAATATTTATTGAAAATTTTTTCAAATATATTTTCGGATTTAGAAAAATATTCATGGATCTTTTAATATCCACAATGGATTACCAATAATTTCTTGTGTAGATCTTTTGTAAAATATAAATATATTATCCATCGTATATTCTATTTTTGTTATTCAGAGAACTACAAAAGATTCTTTTTCACAGCATTAAAGTTTGGATTAAGAGGAGTAAAACTATGAAACATTTTATACATTTAAACGTTGAGTTCCTACTATAAGCTTAAGATGTCATGATATATATTTATTAAACATTTAGTAAATTTTCACTCTTTTCAGAATACTTTCAAAATGCCGTTTTAAACTATAAATTGAGAGATAAAAGCTACTGAATGCCATTTTTCTATAGATGATATAATCACTGGCGTTAAAACTTTAATTAGTTGTAAAGGCAGATATTTATATACAAATGTGTTAAAGTATGAAAAGTTCATGAGCAAGCACATTTATATATTTGCTTTGACAGTTTGCTCCACTAAAACTGTATTATGATTTTTCTATAAAATTATGAAATCTTCTTACGTCAGCCATTGTCTTCAAATGATGCTATTCAAACAACGTAAAGAACTTAAAAAAACATTTTACAAAATCATTTGTAAAATGAAAATTGCATGAAAAGATAAAGTAAAATGTACTTAAATATATATATATATATATATATATATATAACAATAAGTTCTTATGATATATATATATATATATATATATATATATATATATATATATATATATATATATATATATATATATATATATATATATATATATATATATATATATATATATATATATATATATATATATATATATATATATATATATATATATATATATATATATATATATATATATATATATATATATATATATTGCAGAACTTGTTAACGTATATTAGCTGATAAAAACAAAAATAATTTGAATATAGATTTATGAGAAAGTAAATAAATATATAGAAAATAAGTTTGAAATCTGAGTATAAAATATAAGAGAGGCTCCAATACTTTCTATAAAAAATTAATGTAAATATAGATTTTGAATTGTTTTAGCAACTTTTAAAATTCTTTTTCGCATTGCTGTTGCTGACTGGGAAAGATAAAATGTTATCGTATCGTGATAATGTATGGGGGATTGAATCTTCTCCTGTAGCTGGTATGAAGAACCAATGAAGAGAAGACGATTGCAAAATATCACCATTTATTAAAAGTGAAAGGCAAGTGTGGTTAAGAAAGAACATTCAATCAGAAAAAAATTCAGAAGAAGGATTTCTATGTTTATCAGTAAAATGAGGTATAGTATAGTTAGTAATTTTTAGTCATAGAAATTATATTTATGCAGCAAAATCATTGAAACATCATTTGATGAAATGAAAACATAATCTATTACAACTTCAATAAGTTTGCCTTAGTACGAGCCAAAAATAAAATTCAATAAATTTTATGAAGGAAAAAAATTTTGACGGTATCTTTATATAAAAATTTAAAAGATGTGCAAAACAATACTCCTATTCGTTCGAGTAATGGCATAAAAAACTGGTTTCACTTTAACAATGTTGAAACTTCAAGATTTTCAGTTAAATCAAACTGTATGAAACCATAGGACATTTATGTAAGAACTAACCACATCCATTTCCGAAAATGGAAAACAATCAAAGTAATTGAAATTCCCATACTATCAAAGTAATTGAAAATCATTGTGAAAATGAATTATTGTCAAAAAAATTTATTCGTAAAACATGTAAACAATATTTAAAGTAATTCACAGAAATGGTTTCATCCCAGGTGTTAAAGGATTTTCTTTATATGATATGCTATGATAGCCTTAAGCAATTTCATAATTTTTGTCACTTAGATGTATCTTCAATCTCGTTTATGATATGCATATTAAAATGTTTCCCTACTGGAGGCTTTTCGCAGACTTTATTTTTAAGGAAAATGTTTACTAATTCTAACTTATTCATTTATTCCTAAATTCTAACAAAGTAAACAATTCTTTGTTATTTCGCAGAAGAATTGTTTGTTATTTCGCTGCATAGGAACGTGTATAATGTTCTCCGCTTATATGCATACGAATCACAGAGAGCAGATGCAAGCCTTGACTTCTTCCAAAAACATGTGCATCGCCGCTTCATGCTGGGCACCCATTACTCGTCATACGCATCAGTGAAGAAAAGGTTCAGTCAAAAAATTTATGTTCTCATCGAAAAATACTTAAATATGTTTCTGATGTTGTCTTTAAGATTGTTAAATATATATGTAAATAAAACATTTGTGTTAATAAATTCAATTCAGTGTTCAGATAATAAATCTGTACTGTATTTCAGAACGAAAAGCTATCTTATCTGTGAATTTTTGTGCACTCTTAATGTACATAGAAAAAAATCACAAACGAGTTGAGCAAGTGTGTTAATTCAATACAGTTTATTTTAATTCAATTCACTTACAAATAAAAAAAACATAATCTAAAGGGATACAATAAAAATTTGTTAAGGAAAATGAGAAATATGTGTTTTGTATTAAAATGCATGATATAACAATATCAAGTTAATTTATATCTATTAAGCAAAGAGAATCATTATTAAAATATTTTATAAAAATGTATACTTAATGATATTTAATATCTATTAAAAATAAATAAATATCATATCAATTTTTTTGAAAATAATTAATTTCATAGGAAGAAAATTATTTGAAGAAAGATTATTTTAATTATAAAAAATTATTTTTATTTTTTGGACTGTGAGTATTAAAACTGTACGTAGTTAATAAAACTAATTTTATACTAAACACTTAAAAGTGTTTTCAAATAAGAAATTAAAGTCACATATATTTTTATTTTATTAGAAAAAAAGAGGGAAAAAATTATTTCATTTATATCTAATTTGGTAGCATTACGAAAAACAATCCTTGTTTGGTACATGTGTATTCTTTCCTGTAATATTATCGAACTACAACAAAGCATTCACTTAATAGTGGTTTTTTAATTATTCACGAGATCCCAAGAAACTTTTAAAGTAAATTTCAGGAAGTTTAATATAACTAAACATTTAGAAGCTTTCATTTATTTTTTACCTTTTAGTTTTCAGGTACATTGGAGATTGAGTTAAAAATTCTGAGATAAAATTGATTTTCTAAAAAACTGAAATGATTATATCTTTTTTCTACACTGTATGTTCATGTAAAGCCTATTAACAAGTTGTTAAAAGAATTTAATTGATTAAAATAAATAGTTAACTATAAGCTGTTAAGGATACTTCCGTGACTTAATTTTTTTCCAATAATGGGTGGTGATTAATAAGCCTAATAAGAAAGAATATACTTTATCGATAAGTTTAGCAAAAATAATGGTACATATTTTAAAAACATAAATTTACTCAATCTTGGGATAAAATATAAAATTTTTTTGAATTTACAATGCTCATTTAAAAAGCATCATCTCGTAATGTTAAATTTAAATTTACTTTTATCATATTTTAAGTAAAAAAAAAAATAATTATAAATAATGAAATTTTTTACTTATTTATCACAAGCGAGTACAAAAATTACATTTGTGAAATATAATGTATGAAATAATATTAATTAAGTAATGCATTAAATGATTTATTACAATTTTTGGAGCAATATTATGTAAAGAGCTATATATAATCATCTCTCATAGGAGTAGAGGCATCTAAACTCATCTTCAATACCTATTGCACAAATGAATTAGCAAGTTGCATTTTTCTTATTTGCATGTCAAGATGAGTTCTTCAGTTTTCCGTCTTATCCCCATTGCGGCATTATTCATAATTTGGTCATCATTCATAATATCATTTATAAAGATAAGATGAAGGAAGCATACGAATGATTCACTTCTGTGAATGGCAAATATACTAAGAACTTGATTTACAAAGTTTATGGGGTATGGAACTTCAATCTGGGAACACAATATATCAGCCTAAAGTATATGCCCTGAGAAAATCTATTAAAATAGTTGCTTCACAACCTCTTCCAATAAACCTCAGGTCTGATAGTCAAGCATCTTTAAATCCTTGTCCAGTCATCTTAACAAATGCCCAATGAGATGAGAAATGCAAGGCATTATAGTAACAGTATATAATATCAGGACTGGTCGCTTAAAAGCCCAACAAGGTACAGAAGGAAATGAGGCAGCGGTTAGACTTGCAAAAGTGGTTGTACTGTCAAAGGATTATTCTCATATCATACCATTACAACGTTGTTGCATCAAATCCCTAGTCGACATTATAAGGGTTTACTGGCAGGAAGAATAGAACAAAGGAACGACTAGAAAAAATATTCATGAGTTGATGCCAATAGTTACCAAGAAACCCCTTATGTAGACTAGATACTTTCCTACACAAATAAACTTCACTAAATACTTTTCTATACATAGAAACTCAACTAGATACTTTTTAGATTAGATATTTTTCTATACAAGCCATAACCTGTTTTTGTTCTATTTGTATAGGTTCCACATATATTAGATTTCAAAGACAACGCCTGTGAAATAAAAAAAACAACTTATCCCACTGCCTGATTACATACCCTTAATTATGTCCAGGCATTTAGCCATACCCAAGAGTAACACTGCAAAATTATTTGGCAGAGAAGATAATATTAAGCAGCCAGACACCGTGAGAAAAATTGTTGAATTCCTGATGTATTACTAAAGTCTAGTTTGTGTTGAATTGTTAACTCTTTTAACTCATAAATGAGAATAAACTTTATTTACAATGTTATTCACAGAGTTAATGCTGTACTTCTGTAAATATCAGAAACTTTCTGGAAACACAATTTGTGTATTTTAAATATTGTATATATTTAATTAAGATTCTTGAAAAATTACAAGACAATCAAACCTACGTTATCTGTATTCATCTCTCTCATTAATCTCAAAACCATTTTATTATCAAGTTGTTTTTATCCTTCCAAATAACTAGACTCTTATTACATATTTTCGTAATTCCATAAAATATTGCAAATAAGTATATAATGTAATAAATTTATTTTGTATTATTTTTTTCAAATAAAATTTTCAGAAGCTGCCATTAAACTGATAAAGCACCTCGGAGTCAAGTGCAGGGGAGATCGCTGTTACCAACTTCAACTATTGATGATAATGTCCTCCAAAAATATAAACATTTTTGGTTTTCAAGTAACTTTCCTTGACATTTGGCTTTTAATCTGCCCAATAAGCAGTGTCATATCAGTTTTTACGCAAAGTGCATTTAATTACACATCCAAATTATTTTTGTTCTTAGAAATATATATTAATTACATCATGTTTATCAATTCTTAACACAGCATAAAATAAAAATGATTTACCTTAATATTATCTGTTGATTTTCAGTTTAAAAGTGATTCTGAACACCTACAAACATTCATTTTCAAAATGCCTATTGACTCTATAAACTACTGAATTGCGCAACATGTAAGTTGCGATTACCTTGCATACCAATATTTTCAAAGCAACAGTTATTGAGAGAATAAGATATTATTGACCACAAAATGTATCAAGTAAGTGCTTATTTTTTTGCTGTTTATGGCGAGTAAATTTTTAATTATGAATTGAAGTAAGTTATTCGTCACTGGAATAAACCTAAAAATTCATTTGAGCTGCCGTGTGCAATGTCGTTTCATCAACATGTGGTTTTTCATAAATACATTCCTATATAAGCTCCGAGTAAATGTTATAAAAATTGTAAAACTTTTTTTCAATGATTTAATTACAAATTTAATTAGTTAATCACATGGCTAGATGGGAAGGGAATTTTAGAGTTTGTGAATGTCTCATTTTATTGTTTTTGAGAATTTCACTCACAATAAAACTAGCCGTTGACTAATATTAATCTGATTTTTGTTAATTTAAGGAAGCAGTAATTTTACTTCGAAACAAATAATCAACAAGTTGAGTAAGGTAAATTGATTCTTTTATCTCACTCACCTTGTTGAAATGCCGTCAATTTTAAGAAAATCGAGAGAAATAAAAATATAGTGCATTATGTTTTTTCCTTCTATATTATTTAAAAGCAAAAAATATATTTTGCTCATAATCTTTTTTTAGAATTAGGGGGTTTGGAAGTATTAATCAAATTTATTAAGACACTGTTCACCACCATTTTTGTATTCCTAATGTATATCATTCCATCATTACAAAAAATATGAAAACATACAATATAAAATTTTCATCTTTACATCTGTTCATTTTTATAAATATGAAGAAGTATTTTGTTAAAGAAAAGATTTTAAATGTAAGTATTTGTTTGTTAAATTTTTGTTAATTTCTCCTACAAAAAGCTTTAAAAATTAAATCATATGTATATATTCTTTATTCATTGAGACAAATTAAAAATCGTGTAGCATTTTTACCACAATACTGTTTACCAAAAAAATATTTATATACTACAAACAGATAACTAAAAATGTATTTAAGCAATGAAAAATATGATGATCACAATTTTTATAAGTAAAATATATCTTAAATTTTTCAGCGTATATTGTACATGGGAATATATTATCAATGTTTAAATGAATAAATTAATTTATCAATGATTAAAAATTAATTTTAGAGGAAGTTATTAAGTATAAAATATTCAAACACAAAATTAACAAATATTCTATAGAGATATTTTTATGAATTGAAGTAAAATCAATTTGTTAAACACATTTTATGAAGAAATGCTGATTAATACTTAAAATGCTTAATTTTTCCCAGAAACAACTATTCACTTATTATTTGCCTGCAGTTTCCAATAAAATCACTGAAAAGCTATTCTTCTACTCAATTCCAATTTATTGTTTTCTTATTTGATTATTTAATGAAATAGGGTATCGAATTTGAATAGGTTTCAGCCCTTTTACTAATGTTAAATACTACCAAATATTAGTATTGTATAAAAACAAATGCATTAAACTTCTCTGCAGTTAATTTTGCATTATCCAATAAACAACCTTTTCAACATTCGTCTTTTGAAATTCTAGATTACTTCATATGCTTTTAATTGAAATATTTTGGAGTTATTTCGATCCAGATTTTAATACCAAATTTGTAGTAGAAATTGATTGCAAAAGATTATAGTAGAATATACTGCTAAAATGGCATCTTCTTCAAATAAAATAAAACAGCTAACTAATTATTATATACATTAATGATGAAATTATCATTATTCAAAAACTTATTAATAGATTAATATTGATCATACGTTTTTTTTCGAAACTAAATTATATAAATATTACTTACATCAGAAAATTTAGGAAAATCATAGTTAATATATGATATATAAATATCAGTGACCCAAAGTTATCCCAGGCATTATGCATTAATAAATAGTAATGAAAACTACACATTTAGAAATATTAGTATACATAAGGTATTAAAGAATTACGTGAAATAAATTTACGTATAGAAAAATAATTTCCATGTGGAATGGAATCATATATATTTAAATTTATAAAATTATCAGAATGTGTGATCGTGTAAATATTTTGATATTTATAAAAATAAGTGATCATATTTTTATAAATGTAGATATGTGTGACCCTATTCCGCATTAAAGGTCTTTTTTTTTCCTATTTGAACTTTTGTGCTATATAAAATGATCCCATTCTTATGTAACCAAAAATCGGATAAAATATTTTTATATATATAAGCTTATGAATAGATTATTAAAATATATTATATATTCTGATTCCATATTCTGACATTCCACTTTAAAAGTATTTTTACTATTTCACCGTTTGTGATATGTAGAAAATGTAGGGATACCGAGCTATTTAGTTGAATTTATATGTACATAAGAGAAGTTATAGTCATTATCTTTTTAAATTAAACATGGTTGTAATTGCATTGGCATACTTTTCTGTACTTAACCCTGAATAAGGCTCTGCCAATTAAGGGAAAATCCAGGTGGGACTCTTCGTAACTTTAGAAACAGGTATCAAGCAGAAGACCCTTAATATTTGATCTGTCATCTCTTTGAAGGACATTGCGACCGCAACCTATTTTAACCTATCCAAGCCACTTTTAGTGAACCAGATGGATCATCGGTTAAGGTGAGATATGAGAATTGTGAAAATTTAAGTAAAAATAAAATTTCTACGTGTCTTTGTTAAATGACACGTAGCAACTTTATTCGTAAGGCTGGAGTTCAAACGGTCTATTCCATGAGCTTGGTCGTTTTAGAACCAATGTTGTCATCCATCTGAGCAACAGGCGATCAAACTGCAAAGAATCGCTGTTCCATGTCTGAAGGTATGGAGCTGTTTCCCCCAAGATGCTAAAAAGTAAATTACTGCAAGTTCAAAGGTCTGACCATTTTAAACAGCATTTGTTATCATGTTAGAAAGCAAACTGCTATTTTACAAATAATAACTGAGGAAAGAATAAAATCTTCTTATAACGATCTTCTCATTAATCTTGATTTTTTTCTATTTTACGTGGTAGAAAAGGGAGAGAAGACAAGAGATAAAACATTCAAAATAAAACTGAGGGAAGTTATTTTTTTACTGTACATATCTGCGCAATCTTATATAATACTGGGTACAATAACGAAAAATTGAACTGCATAATACTTATGCAATTCATAATTAGAAATGTATTAAAAATTGCATTATTAATTACAGATAAATTTGCGTTGTTAAATTAGTAAATAATTTTTAAATGTTTACAATATTTTTGGCATTTTATCTTTTAAAAATCACTTTCATCATCAGGAAGATTTAAAATGTAAAATCTCGATCATACAGAAATTTCTTAATGTAATTTTCAAATTCTACAAATCAATGAAATCTGAATAACATTAAAAAAATACTCTCTTTCCTTCTCTCAAGAATAGTAAATATATGTGTTCATAGCTTCAAACCAAATTTGTATTAAAAGTAAATTTTAAAATAAAAGAAACAGGGAGCACAGTTTAAATAAAGAATCAAAATTTATACCGCATATAATTTTAAATTATTTTAGTATTTTTGATTATAAAATTATTTTGAACATACATTAATAGAAATGATTAGCGTTTAAAAATTTCTTTGTATTTTAATTTTAGATTTTCTTCCACATTTTCTTGCTTCTTATATCTCTAAACATAATATGATTGCTTTTCTTAAATAAAATTTTTGAATCGCATTTAATCACTATCATTTAATCATTTAATCACAAAATAAAATTTATCACAAAGTAAAAAACGCATTTAATCACAAAGTAAAAATAGTCGATGAATTAATTGATTTTTCATAGTTTTCTTATATTTATTTTTTATAGACATACTATTTCTTATAAATATTTATGACCTTTGTCGGTTAGACATATATTCTGCATAATTTTTAAATATTGATAATAAATAATCATATCATGCCTTTGAAGTGAAAAAGATCTAAAGTTCTTCAGCGTGTATTTTCAAACGCCGTCTTGAATTCCAATATTTCTCTCTAAATCTTCGAAATACATAATTTGGTGATATAAAAGAGTCTTCGCAACAAAGATAGCAACTATAATTATTGAGATTTTACATAAAAAGCGATATTAAAAGCAAAGAATTTAAATATAAACTGGTAAAACAATACTTAACCGACGTCTTTTCAAACTATTGAGCAATTAACTAACTAATTTATTTTGTGAATTTTTATAAAAGGTTTGAAGAATTGTCAAATAGTTTTAATTTTTATGATGTAAATTTCATTTTTGCCAGTTTATTTTTAATCTTACAACATTTTTAACTTCAATATCCAATTTAAATATCACACTTTTCTCATATTTTAAAAATTATCTATTTTGATAGAAATATTAATTTAATTAGATGTGATTTATATAATTTATTTACTTAACATCTCACTGAACTGATTTTTTTTCATTGATAATTCAAGAACGCTTATAGATAAATCTGTGTGTGCGTGATTCTAAAATGAGATTTCGATTAGAAAGAGGAAATTGTATAACCCACTCTTTCAATAAAATTCTGGGGTTTTTCTTTTTCTAATTGTTTCAAAAGGTATTTTATTTAAAAACTCATGTGAAGAAAACATACATGATGTTTTAGAATTTAGCAATTTATATTATATTCACAATGTACTTCTGTGATGGATTCCAGCATAAGAAGCTGGTCACATATGCAGATATATAATTTTCTGCTTAAAAGTCCTATTACTAGACCATTATTGAATCTTGAAATTCCACTTAAAGCAACTCTGTGACTTGTTACTTGAAGTTAAGTCCCACAGAGAGAGTAAGAAACAATATTAACAGTTTAGTTATCAAATTATTCTAAACCTTTTAACATAATAACTTTTTGACAAACATAACTCTTTTCTCAAAGTGAAGCTTGCTATTCTCTGACAAACATATTACAGCTATAGGGTTGCAATTTCCCAGTAATGGTAAGATTCATCAAAATAACTCGAAACGCATAAGAATGCCATGTATGATATCCTGATGAATTAAGGAACTTCTAAAATTTTAAAGTGTTCGAAGCAACAATCTGATGACAGATTACAAGAACCACAAGGTAAGGTAATGTAGGCATAAAATACAAGATGAAGCAATCACTGTGTTAAGGCAAGTATCTTTTCTAATACCAGGTGGCAGTGTGAGCCTAGCTATAATATATTTCTTAAAATTAGTATAAATTGGAATAATATTTTTTAACTAAAAATAAATTAATATATGTAATTGTATTATTAATTGTAAACGATATTTTAAACACTAAAATATGAATTATTATCGTTTGTTTTATTTTCTCTGAATTTTGTTTTGTATAATAATATTGGAAACTGTGATTTGTGACTTTTAACTGTAACCTGAATAAATAATTGTTGTTCTATGAAAAATTAACGGCCATGTAGAGTTGCAGAGTAGCTTGTAAAAATAAAGATGAATTTTTCTCCAAGTTTTCTTGAATTAATTCTTCTTGTTGTAGAAATGTTTTAGCAAATAATTTTAACCAAATTAATGTGCGTATATGAGTCTTGCTTCAAAAATATTGTGTCCTGGATATAAAACTAAACAAATGTTGTCAGTGTTCCAGTTGAGCAGAACGCGTTGTACTTATAACTGTATAAAGAAAAAAAGTGCTTTCTGTCATTAAATGGAAATTAAAGTAGCAAGTGTAAAGGAATAACATCAAAACTAACAATAAATGCTATGAGGTCTAAATTGACAGTTCTCATAACAGACCCCGTTTTTCCGTACGTGGAAAGTAAAACGAAAGACAATCAATCAAACCACTTATTTTTACATAAGAGTCGTCTTATTTTTTTCTTCTGTTAATTCCAAATAATTGTAATTATGTTTTGATTGATTTTGACATTACCAACAAGACCTTTCCTGGTCCTTCCTTCCATAATTTAAAGTTGAAACATTTGACACAATAAATAATATTCCGCTTAATTCTGTGTTGTTTTATCTTTCCTACTTTTAATGAAGGTTTAATATCAATTTGGAAAACAAACATTCGCAAATCATAGCAAAATCCTTTTTACAAATTTCATCTAGAAGTTTTGTTTTAATTCAGTACAATAAACATAATGTAATTTTTTTTATTCAACATATTTTGAATTGGAGAAGAAATTAAATCTTTTACTCTAACCGTTATTAAATAATAAAAAATGCCCCATCAAAAATTTAAATTTCCATTTTTTACACAAAAAATTTAGATCCATGGATACATTTTATTATTAAGAACACAGATATAGAAAGCAAAATATAATTATTTTATTTAAATTTCTTACAGAAATATGAGATATCTAAAAAGTATCTTGTAGTAAGACTAAAAACTATAGAAATTTTAGCATGGTAAATTGTTAGGAAGAATGTAAAAGGATTATTGGATTTATTGAAAAAAAGAAATTCTCGTATCAAACAAATCTGAATACGAAATCAAAAGTACTGACAACAAGAATGAAATAGTTTTCCTTTTGAACTATTCCACTGGATTGCAAGAGCTTTCTTTTCGCTTCTTTCATTCCTATGTCATCTTTGTAACAGAATAAAATTCCTTCCAAGTAACTATTTCTTCATAAATAAGAAAGAATTTGAAACAAATTTGTTAGAAAAAAAGGGCTAAAAGTAAATTAACTTTTCTTTCAAATTCCAATATTTAATTTCTGAAAGAATCTCTTTGTTTACGCTTTATAAATTGTGATTTGTTTACTTCGCATTTACTAGTTAGTGGGTTTCAGAATGTTTTACCGTAGAGATTGTTTCACTTTTTTACACCATGAAAAATAATTCTTGAATATTTATAAGAATTGTGAATAAAAAATGGGAATGCTTAATTTTATATTGGATATTAAATTTAGATGGAATATTTTCCTAGTTACATTTTTAAATTTTGGTAAACAATATGAAAATATTTTACATTTGTTGAAATTATTATTGTATTATTTGTGAATATTCACTTGATTAACCTCAGGAGTCTTTCAACCATTTTCCAGTTTTCAATTTTTGTCATTGAAATAAATGAATTAACTAATTGATAAACACAGAGTTATTGAATTATTCAAACAATTAAATGACCCTATTTATATAAGGAAGGATATGAAGAATCATCAGGTTGGTCAAGGAAGCTTTTACTGTGAGAAAAAATCAATACTGTAAGTCTATCTTTGGCATCAGCCATAAAAACTTAAACCTATTTCAAATTTAATCAATGAAACTTTTTGTTTGCTAAAAAATATGGGTGATAGATCATTTAAATTACAAATCAGTACAACTGATACAATTAACACTTTCAACTGATGTATATTAAACTATAGAGGGCAACATGTTCAATTCATTAAGAGTGCAAAGTATGCTAAAAGTAAAATGAGGAATAAAATCAGTAAAAATAAATACGGTGACCCAGTGGAAAGACTTCAACTATTCGAAGGATAAAGTCCCAGTTTCTATGCAGGCCACTGTGAACAACGAGGAATGTTGTTACACTTTTGCCCAAATAATGCCCGTCTGCCATGGTGAGTGTTTTGCAGATTTCCTGGTTTGCAACATGTGAATATTGCATATATCTATGAAAACCTTCATCCGCGGTCCAATACCAGGCGTTGTTAAACTCTATTAGGCGTATTTGCGTTTTTGCCGTTTTTTTGCCCTTATTTTGTTGTGGATGCTTGCGATTGTTATCTCATTTGTAGCACATGAATATAATCTTCTATCTACGAATAGGAATCTTGGAAGATTATTTACCTGAAGAATCTAAAGTATTTTATTACGAGTGTTGGATAGTTTAAGTGATTTAGTCTATCCAATACGCTGTGTAAATAATAAATAAATGCAAAAATGCTAAATTTTAAATTTGCAATAGCTTTTCAGAAAAGAATCAATAAAATAGGATATTCTAGAAAAATCTAACACGTATATACATATTATTCATACGCATACAGAAAATAGGATAATATTTCACATTATTTTAATGTATATAAGACAAATATCCCAAGTTTAGTGAAGCATCTGTTTAATATCAACTCCGATCACTAAACAATAACTTTTTATTCACGATGATCTAATTAAGGTAAACATAATTTAACGAAATACATGGTAAGAGTTATTTTCAATGTTTAAAAGACAAAAGAACTAAAAAAATAAATTTAGTAAAATAAGTTGGATATTTTTTCTAAAATCAGTTTTAATGTTTTTTAGGAAATAAAGTATTAAAAATGTAAGTCACTTTGTGTTTATCTTGCAAACAAATGCAGAATAAACATAAAAAATAAAGAAAATGTATTCTTCACCGTTTGGATATAAAGATTACTTTTTACTCTGTGGTACTTTTGAAATGTTCCACAATAACTTCTATTATGGCAAGAAGTTCTATTCATATATATTTCTTTTACTATTTATGAAACACAATTACTTAAGTAAAATGCAATTTTATTTATCATACATATAAAATAATATCTAAGTTTAGCAAATAAAATTAGAATTTCATTTATTATTTTTGAATAATTTTTGGTATAAAATACAGAATGAACAAAAAAAAAATTTTGAAACCTTTTGAAAGATAGCTTGAGTTCTTAAAATTAGTAATGTTTAAAATATTATTTAAATTCTAACAAAAAACTAAAAGTGCTTGAATAATTCATTAAGAAAAGATTTGTTAAAGAAAGTATAATTAGAAAAAATTTATCTGCTGAGAGAGAATATTTTTGCTTTGTTTTTGGCAGCATGCAATAATTGTTATTGAGCAGGTTATATGAATCAGCATTTTTTATATAACTGTTAAAAGATGAAAATTTTATGATCAAGTAACTGTTCTAAAAAACAGTGTATGCATACAACACTTATAAAACAGATTTAAGACTAACAGAAGATATGGGATAAGAAAATCCTTTGGAATTCTAGCCATTAATGAAGCACTTTACTCTAATTCGAGGTATATATATATATATATATATATATATATATATATATATATATATATATATATATATATATATATATATATATATATATATATATATATGTGTGTGTGTGTGTGTGTGTGTGTGTACAGGTTGTTATCAAAACAATGGAAACACCCTATAATTTAAAGAAATACTTTATTAATATGGCGTAGGATAGCCGTTGATATGTAATACAGCTTAAGTTTTCCTGGGAATCGAATCGTACAAATTCTGAATAATATTTAGAGGAATATTGTACCATTCTTCATGGAGATAGTGTGAAAGTTCCGTAGGAGTACCCGGTGGATGATTTCGATTCTGTATTGAAAGATCTAAAATAGACCACAACGGTTTATTTATATTGATGTCTGAAGACTGTGCGGGGCAAGGTAGATGTTCCAATTTATCCTCATGTTTATAAAAACCATGATTGGACAACTTTGGCTGTATAAATGGGGGTATTATCATCTTAGAAAATTTCGTCTCTTGCAGGAAACAAAGTTTGTATTATAGGATGGACCTAATCAGCTAAAATTTCTCGATACTTCTTCCCAGTGATCCGTCCTTTCAGGGTTACGATTGGACAAGCATAAAATCATGACACATCTTCCCATACCATGACCAAACCCTCTCCATGCTTTACAGTTGGAAGGAGGCAATCAGAATCATACGCTTGTGCAGGTGTTCTCCAGACATGTACCCGTCCTGTTGTGGGAAAAAGCGTGAAACATGATTCGTATGACCATATAACATGCTTCCACTTATCCATCAACCAGGTTTTGTGGTTCTGGCGCCAATCTACACGACATTTGCATTAGAATTTGTGACAAGTCGCTTGGGAAATGCTGTTCTGCCGTAGATGTTCTCTTCATGAAGGTATCTCCTAATTGTAATTATTGACACTGGCGAGTCCAGATACTGATTGAGCTCTGCGGTCACTTTGCCTTCAGTTGTTTTCTTTTCAGACATTACAATCCACTTGGATACCGTCGATCTCTTTCACTCAGCTTCTCTTTTCGTCCGCTATTTTGCTTTCTGAACTTGTCTTTCCGCACTGTATGCTGTCATGACTTTAGACACTGTACCCTTATAAGCGCCAAAGACCTGGGATGTTTCGGTCACTATTGCTCCAGCTAGTCAGGCTCCTACAATTCGGCGTTTATTAAAATCTGTAATGTCTGACATTTTACGCTTCTGACAAAAATTTAAACTGTAGACAACTCTGCTTAAGCTTTCTCAAACTTCTTAATATATGTATTTTTGATATTAAAAAAAGTCGGGTAGCTAAGTATATATAATAGATATATATATAGATTTAGAGTGGTGTCCGAATGTTTTTTTTAAATTTTTCTATATACCTGGAAAATAAATTTAGTAGGAAAATAGTTACATTATTAAATATTAAAAACTAAACCTGTGGACTGAAGCGAACAGTGCCCGTATCTGTCTGTCATACTGATATTAAAATGCATTTGAAATATAAAATGAAATGCAATTTTAGGTCGAATAAACCGAATCATAATGTAGGAACGTGGTTGATGACATCAAAAATTTTGAAACTCTGTTATCAGAAGATATCTACATCATCTCGAGCAGCTTCTTAAAATACCTTCAAACAGCCTCGTCTGAAATTTTTCTTTGTTTGGGATAGTGGAATGACCACTAGGATTTAATATATGGCAGAATTCATACCATTTATTATGCAATAGGATAATCCCGCAGTCTCCATATGTTCACCCAATCTCATTTTGTTCCATGCTGCAAAAAAGGAAACAATATCAATTATCTTTATAAAGAGCATGCAGATTATTCGGAAAATAGTGTAGTCTATGAATATACTGATGGCTCTCATCTGACGATACTATTCAAAAAGGAGGAGCAGGTGCAAACTTTGTATTACCCAACAGAATAAGTAGAAACGATTCATTGCAGCACTGGATTCAACGCCTCATATTTCACCAGTGAACCTAGAGCTATAAATCCTGCATTGCATGAATACACACACATCTTACTCGACAACAGAGACGAAGTCAATGGGTTAGTTATCTTTTGTGACACCAAAGCTGCCTTAGAAGCATTAAATAACGGTGAATTAAGGCTAACTCATGATATTCAACATCAAGTTAAGGAAATCCAAAAATTAAACAGGATGTGTATTCTGCGGTGGATGCCAGATCATGTTGTAATCCCTGGAAATGCAAGAGGCAGATCAACTAGATGAAGAAGGGAAACAACTCAATAACGAAAATATCTTCCAAGTGGTTCTTGCTAATCTAAAAGCGATTCCAAGATAACGTTTAAGAGAAAATACAATTAAAGAAGACTGTCAGATTTGAGTAACGTAATGAATATTGGTCTTTCGTTAATATGATTTCTTCTCCATATCAAGACGTGTCTCAATAAGACTTAGAGTAATATTATAAGTAACAAAACATTATTTAAATGATTACAGACAAGATTTCAATTTATTAGATTTAAGAAATTTTTTAGAAAAAGTGTATTACTATTTTACTTCAATTTTAAATAAACAAAAGTGTTGAAAATAATAAATAAATACTAAGATGTACGCTTATAAAAGAACTTAACTATATGAAAACAAAATATTAAAAATGCCTGCATTAAGAAATAGAAAACTATTTTCTTTTATTGATTGGAGGCTCATTGCTTGAAAAATTTGGAATTTTCGTAGAGATCTGATTGATTTGTAACAATAGTAGATAAAAAATAATTTAATAAAACAAATCAATGTTTCAAAAAAAAAAAAAAAACAGTAAATTGAAGTAATAATAAAATAAGTACTCTTATCATTTGTTGAATATTTTACTTTAAATGTATATTATATTCCTTCATACTCTTATCAGAATTTGCACCAACCACCCTTATTTCTTGCAATGTGATGATATTAATGTTCATCTGTAAGGATACATTTTTTAAAATAATCCTTGAGGCTGAACATTGATTTCAGTCATGGTGAGATGCTATAAGAATGAGTTGATTCTCAATTGCTCTCACATATGGATAACCTTTTGCTGGCAGATCCTAACATTTGCGCCTTGAAAAGACATTCCTCAAACATCAACAATATCTGCTACATTTCTTTCAAATGAGGGTATTTTTTTCATTTGGATCTTTGATAATAAGCCAAGCCACATTTGGATAATTTTTTTCCTTAAAACAAAAACAGAAACAATAAAATTTCAATATGAGTCAGTGCCAGAAGAACTATCTTCAAAATTCCAATCCCTCCACTTTATTTAGCATTTATAGCTTTTGATGGCATGAAAGTTAATTTAGAATTTCCTTCATCTATTTTGCTTGTTGAGCTTTAAATTGTTAAGTATCTATTTGATGTTAGAAATATGTTTAAATGTTTGCTGAATTGTATTAAATTCATATATTTAATTACCCTTTTTTAAAAATTTAAAATAACACTCCGCAATTTAATTATCATTAAAATTTTAAAATTTGACTGTATTTCAGTAAAGCGTCAGAAAAATAAGCATAAGCATAACAAATTCCTCATTTGAATTGAGTTATTAGATCATTTTTCTTCAAACTTATGCTCATCGTAAAAAAAGCAGTATTTTCAAAGGTGTTGAATTATTTTAAACAGTGTTTAATATTATGCATGATTTTTAGAGACATTTTATTAAAATTTTAATATTAGTAAAAGCTTTTGTAACAAATATTTCTGTAGGAATTTCTATAATCGTACAAACTTATAGAATAATTTATTGATTTTCTTAAAATTTATTTTTAAATTTATAGCACAATTTGAATATATTTATATATCAGGATATGAAAGCCATGTTACTTGAAATAAGATATTTTAGGTAACTTATAACAATTTTCAAAGAATTCAATACAGCTTTAAAGTACCAAATTAGATTTTTCAAGAGCTTAAAATTTATTTGGAAACTGTGTTTTGTATACTTTTGATGTAGAATAAAAAATTTCATTTTCCTGCATAAGATCAATAATTCTGTAAGATTTTTTGCTTTGTATTAGATAAAAAAAAGATAAATTTTTACTTAGTTTTTGTTTCGCTGAAATGTTTTCATCATTATCTGAAATAATTTCAAAGTTCTTTGAATGAAAAATTTATCATCTGTGTTTTTTTGACATTTATACAAATTTTAAATTTTGGAGTTGGAAAAATTTCGCATCTGATTCCATCACAGAAGTTATGTTTTGAACCCATATCCCAAATTAATACAGAAATATTTTATAACAATTTGAGTAGATTATATTTAGAGCCAAAAGGGTTTAAGGATATGACTAATTTACTAAAGATTTATAATTCCAATGCTATTAATTAAAAAAGGAAATGTTTTTGTAAGGATATCTATAAATTATTAAGATTCGGATGCAATGAAGATTATGTTCAGGAGAGACATGTTCATTTAAGCACTTGGAGCAAATTTCGAATTTCTTCATATCCTCAACGAATTTCAAGTTACTAAAATGACCACTTCTGAAACAGGCAATAGCCGTTTGTTCTTGTCTATTGAGAGCAGTTGCAAGGGAAGCACATAGATACGCGCAGCGGTACCAATGATGCTCAGGAGGGACAATCCAAATGATTTTATTCTCATGTTTAGTCTTTGAGTAAATCTCCAGAAATGTGAGAGGTGCCGACGCCAAACCATCCTCAGCCACACCAAGTTTAGCCAAAGTGTTCGCAATCTCATTCCCCTGGAGATCCACGTGGGAAAGACTCCACTGTAGGTGAATATGATGCGATACGGACAGCCGTTTTAACATTTAAAGTATTGAAACCCCAGTCCTGTCTCTCACTTGTTGCCATCTGGCCAAATGCTGTATTATTTTCATATTGTGTATTATTTTAAAAATTAATATCTGGCAACAACTATATATATATATATATATATATATATATATATATAACAACTATATATATATATATATATATATATATATATATATATATAATAACTATATATATATATATATATATATATATATATATATATATATATATATATATATATATATATATATATATATATATATATATATATAGTTGTTGCTAGATATTAATCTTTAAAATAATACACAATAAAAAGAAAGTAAAGCATAAGTGAAGTTTCAATTTTTTTTAAAGTTTATCTAGAAGTGAGTGTTTGGAAAGAGATTAAAAATTATAATTGTGTTCTGTGTGCTGTGAAAATATCACAATTATTCAAAATTTGCAAACATGCGTGCATATTAGAATGGTTTGCTGTAAGGAAGCCGATCAATATTGCAATGACATTTGCAACTTTTGTACAAACACACTGGAAATTTAAGTGTCCACAGAATAAACACAAGAAATAAAGGTCTGAGGCTGAAAGTAGTTTTGCAGCTTCTCGTTTTTTGGAAACTCATTATTCGTATCAAACAAGTTGGTTGGGAATTGCACGTGAAGAAAATCCCTTTCAAGTCTTGATCCCTAAGTTTATCATTCCCACAGAAGTTTGAAAATTCCATAGAATGCATGTTTTTCCCAATTAAAACTGTAATTTATCTTCTCTTAAAAACACTGAATTTACTTTATATTTTATGGCAAATAAATGAGTCACTTACTTATTTTTGAAATTTTCATATTATTTGATGATTCATTTTCCCAAATTTGTCACTACATTATGTTAATCTTAAATATGCTACGCAGTCCACCAAAATTAAGATACAACCACGCCTAATTTACAAATGAGTGAAGCAAAAACAACAAATTTATATATTACATGTACAAAACGGTTATGTAATGATTGTAACATCAAGTATAGTAGAAAAAGTAAATGATTCACTACAAAATAAATTGATCACGCCGGAAAAATCCATTCTGGGAAAAAATTGCAGTTTTATACGGTAGAATTTTATAGAAAAAAAGAGCTACAATGAGGGATATTATTACCTCATTGAAGGGACATCATTCCCTTTCCTAGCTTGGTAACATGGACTTTTCATGCATTTAAATTATCGGCAACTTAGTGAGAAGTGAGGACCAAAAACATACTAAGCTGTTTTCCAGTTCTGCTACTGACCTCCGAGGAGGACTTAAAGCACCAACACGTATACCTAGATTTACCCCTAGATGCTCGATGAGATTCAGGTTTATAGATCGAGGTAGCCATTTCATTCCTCCAAACTAAGACCTTCAAAATATTCATCAACAACTGAGGCTCGACGAGTGAAACACAAGTTATCATTGATGAAGTTTTATTATTAAGTATGTTATCGATGAAGTGTTATCATAAATCAGAGTGAAATCATTGTCAATTGCTAATTGAATCAAGAATCTCATTTTGATATTCTACACCAGTCATAGTTCCTACCTGGAACACATGCAAGTCAATGTGGCCTGAATACGATACCTGCCCAAATCAATATTCCATCACTGAGGTAAATATGTCTTTCTATAGTGTTGGATTAACAGTAACTGAAGCTTAGCTCTCTCAAGATCATCATACGACATGAGCCAGTTTTGTGCATCTGGACTCGTCTATAAAAGAATTGAAGTACCATTGTTTGGCAAAGGAAACGTGAACTCTTAGCAAAGATAAGTGGGCGCTTTTCTCTCGTCTGGTGAATAAACACACAAAAGTTTGTATGGAGACTAGGAAAGTGATGACTCCTTCACTTCATTCTTCTTTCTGGTGCTACAAAACGGATTGCAACAAATTCCTTCGAAAATTTTCCTTCACAGAAATGTTTCTTCTCTTTCGGGTCAACTGAGACTTAAAACGGTCTTCTGCAGGTGTTGTAGTTCGTAGTTTTATGATTTTGAGTCGACAAAGTAAGCTGGAACATGCTCTCTGGATTCAGAATCTTCGGTTTCGATTCTTGAAACAGTATACCACAATGTGAAACACATTGAGGCACCTAGCATTAACAGCCTCTGATATTCATATTTCCATCCATCTGACCGCCCATCGTCTCAACAAATCCGACAAATGGCTTCTCTCAAGAGTCGCGGAATCCCACTGACTAATTTCAACGAATTTACAAACAAAAGCTAAAAATCAATGAAAGTTGCACTGGAAATAACGAGCATATTTCTCTTCCTCTTACGTACAATTGTTTTTTCTTTCTATCAAAAAAGCCTAACCAGCATTTTTACATAAATTTACATTAGTTCTTCTATATCATTCATATAAACTAGAAATTTTAATATTAGTGTCATTTTTTTATCACGAGCTTCGAAAAACATCTTGTGTCTTAATTTTTGGAAGCTGTGTTTATATTGAGAAAAGAACTAAAAAATAAATTTTAAAGTTTTTGTTAGAAACTTGCAAATTATCACGCTGAGAAAGTAAATTAAATTAAATCTAATGGTATTATAAAGTTTTGTCATTTAAAAAAAAAGGAAGAAATTCATTTTAGAAGCGGAAGATATTTATTATTTTGTTAAAAAACTTATTTTGATAATACTTTTTTCTTAAGTAGTTTTAAAATATGTTTTTTATTAAATATAAAAGAAAGGTTATATCTAATTAAGTACATAATTTTAAAAAATGAAGAATACTGTTGATTTTTTCTCGAAAGATAACATCAGCTGTTAAAGTAGTATATTATCTTATTAGAATTTTAGGCATTAATGTAAACTATAAATGTATCATATGATTTACATAATATTTGAAATGTAAATAAACATACGTCGATTTTTTATAAAATTAACTGTAAAAATATATTCTATGAGATTCAAATTCCTTATAAATGACATAAATGTTAAAATTTCCCTCCTAAGTCCTGCTATCTGCCTCATCGTGACGGGAGTGTGTTCCTGGACGGAATGGGTGAAGTACATCAGGAATTACTACGAGGACTGTGGTAGCCTAGTGGTTAGGTTATCGGCCTTCCATCCGGCAGGGTAGGGTTGGATTCCCAATGCCGCCAAAGACCCACCAAGTACATGCGATATACGTGCTCGTTAAATCTGGGGAATCGAAAGCCCTGTGGTTGGACATTGAGCAGTTAATGTGGGTACAATAGTCTGGAGAAATTTACCCTCCCTTCAGATCAATGTCAAAATTGAGGGGGTAGATCCTCTGGTGCTGCTATCTATCGGAGTATTTGAAGAGAAAAAGTCATGCTTTCAACTTCATGGTGCTCTGATTAAGCGAAAGACATCCTCAATTGACTTAAACTCGCATGGCCGAGGCGGAGCGAGCTTGGCTTATGCAATAGCCATTAGTAACAACTACAACAGGAGTTATTACTAATGGTAAGGTCACCATAGGCTTGAAGGCTATTCCATTATGTCCAGCTAAAGATAGCAGACATTCGGGGCTAAGTCCTTTTGGTGTAATAGGTCCTTGGATTAATTGAAGCTGCTCCTTTCCCATTACTTCGAAAAATATTCAAATCTGAACTTTGATACTGCATCACCCATCACGCAGGATAATCTTGGGCGCATACGAGGCTTAGGTAGAGTGCATCCTTCGACAAGTGGATTACAGTCTCTTCCTAATTCTAGTCATAGTAAATACCTCAAAATTATACAGTGTAATGTGAATGGTCGTCTATCCCAGCCATGATGATAAATTGGATCAAATTTTTGATATTGCTGATACACAAGGCAGTCAAATCATTGCTCTGCAAGAAACCAAGCTCAGGGATTATTAATTTCTTAAAGTAAAAATTTCTCAATACATCGTATGGATATATCCAGAGGAGGTGGTGGTTTCTAATGAGGCCTGGTCTTCCTCATTAGAAATTTAAATTTAAAAAGGATCGACATACCAGCACAGAAGCACAGAATGGGAGTCTTGACCTGCAGAGCATTTCAGTAGTATGAAAGAGAATATCTATTAATATGTTCAATATGTATTATCCACCTGATAAGACAAATCTTCTGGTGAATTTCCTTAAATTTACGAAGAAGGACACCATAATTTTGGAGATCTCAATTCTAAGCACACAATATGGGTATTCTTCTCAAAATATCAAAAATGTAAAGACCTATTAGAAGCAGCAAATGATAAAGCTTTGATTTTTCTTAATGATAGATTGCCTACATATACCTCATTTAATTATGGAACCTCAGAGGCTTTGGACATAACAATAGTTATCCTTGAGTTATATCCGCGTTGTCATTGAAATGTTCTCAATAACATTCACAGCGATCATTTTGCCATCTTGATTAATATAAAGGGTTGTAAATACACTACTGGCCATTAAAATTGCTACACCAAAGAAGGTGACATGCTACAGACGTGTAATTTATACGAAAGGAAGAATGTGCTGTGATATGCAAATGATTAGCTTTTCAGCGCATTCAGACAAAATAGGCGCCAGTAGTGACACCTACATTTTGCTTAAATAGGAAATTATTCAGGCGGTTCCTCATACACTAATTGCATTTGAACGTTGTTGCCTGGTGAAATGTTGTTGTGATGTCTCATGTAAGAAGGAGAAATGCGTACCAGCACGTTTCTGACTTTGATAAAGGTCGAATTGTAGCGTACCGGGATTTCGGTTTATCTTATCGCAGTATTGCTGCTCGCGTCGGTCGAGATTCAATGACTGTTAGCAGAATATGGAATCGATGGGTTCAGGACGGTAATAAGGAACGCCATGCTGGATCTCAACGGCCACCTATCACTAGAAGCTGAGAAGACAGGCATATTATCCGCAGGGCCGTAATGGATCGTGCAACCACGTCACGAGCCGTGAGTCAAGAAACGGGGTCATTTGGAAGACAACAAGTGTCTGCACGAAGAGTTCGACGACGTTTGCAGCAGCATAGACTCTCAAGCTCAGAGACCATGGCTGCGGCTTCCCTTGCGTTGTGTCATAGACATGAGCGCCTTCAATGGTGTGATCAACGACGAACCTGGGCGCAAGAATGGCGAGACATCATCTTTTCAGATGAATCCAGGTCCTGTGTACAGCATCATTATGGTAACATCCTTCTTTGGCGGCATCGTGGTGAACGCAGACTGGCAGCGTGCATTCGTCATCGTCATACTGGCCCATCACCTGGCGTGATGGTAAGGAGTGCCATTGGATACACGTCTCGGTCACCTCTTGTTCGCATTGACGGTGCTTTGAACAGTGCACGTTACATTTCTTGTGTGTTACGACCCATGTCTCTACCCTTTATTCGAGCCCTGCGAAAACCTACGTTTCACCAGGATAATGCCCGACCGCATGTTGCCGTTATTGTGCGGACCTTTCTTGATACGGAACATGTTCGGCTGTTGCCCTGGCCACACATGTTCTCCAGATCTTTCACCAATAGAAAACGTCTGGTCAATGGTTGCCGAGGGACTGGCTCGTCACCAAACGCCTGTCACTACGGTTGATGAACTGTGGCATCGTGTTGAAGCTGCATGGGCATCTGTACCTGTACATGCAATCCAATCTCTGTTTGACTCAATGCCTAGGCGTATAACTGCTGTTATTAGTGCCAGAGATGATTGTTCTGGGTACTGATTTCTCAGGATCTATCCAGCCAATGTTTTTGAAAATTTAATCACTTGTTATTTCTAGTATAATATATTTGTCCAATAAATATCATTTTGTTATCTGCATTTCTTCCTGGTGTAGCAATTTTAATGGCCAGTAGTGTACTTCTCGGGACCCAATAGAAATTTTTGGAACTTAAAAAAGTTAACTGGGATGTCTACAGATAACTTTTTGAATCATCTCTTGGTAGCCAACCTTACGGCGATAACCTGGAACATGAATGGAATATATTTAAAAACAGTACTAAATAAGCTGCTTGGCATTCCATACCAAGAGGTATTACTAAGGATTTTGACCTTATGTGAGATTCAAGGATTCAAGGATGCTCACCCATCTTTTTGCAAAATGAGATTTGTTGTATAAAGAAATTGTTAATTCTAACAGCATCACTGACAGAGTTTAACTTAAGAAATTAAACAGCAATATATCGCACAGAAAAGTGAAATTTGGAAAACCCTGTGTTGCAGCATTGATGTTAAAACTCAAAATTACGGTATCTTGCCAAATCCTTCAGAAACGACCAGCCTCATTTAAATAACAGAAACATTGTTCTAGACAGCAACAGCCAAGTTTCATAGGATGTAAAATCAGCTGTGGATATTATTCTATAAAAGCATAAGTAACTTGTACTTTGACAAGAATGACAAATCGATGAAAAAGAGTGCCAGGAAAATGATCCATTAATGCCACACCTTCTGTACGGGAGATTTCGTTTCCTATGATAATTTCTGAATGCTAGAGTTGAGTCTCGCTCTGGAAACCATGGACTGTAGAAAAACTCTTGGTCCTGATAATATACATGGCTACATGATTCACCATTTAGATGAAACAGGAAAACATAGATTATTGGAATTCTTTAATCTTTCATTGAGAATGGGTTTTCTGCCCTAGGAGAGGAAAAGGGCCGTTATCATGCTAGTTGAAAAACCTGGAAAGGAGGAGTAGAGGCCATTCTCTTTGACTTCCATTTTTTGTAAACTCTTGGAGAGACTTATTTTGATCAAATTAAATTTTTATTTGTTCCCAAATAGCCTGTCTTCTAGGGAGCAATATGAATTTAGACGAGGTCATTGCACCATTGATCACATATTATTTTTCTGCCAGAATATCAGGGATATCCAGAAACTTAAGTCTTCTAATCATATTGCTGCTGTTCTTTTGACATGTGCAGGGCTTTTGACAATCTGGAGACAAAAATTAATTACTAAACGTTATGCCGTTTTTGGCATTAGGGGTAGACTTTTGCTCTGGATCTCAGACTTTTTACAGAATAGACCTTTACCACTGAAATATAAAAATACTAAGTCTGATCATTTCAGACTGAGTCATGACCTACCACAGAAATCGGTTCAAAGCCAGAAACGGTTCTCATTATATTTTACTTGGCTTGAAGAGGTAGTCAATAAAGACAGTAATATGGGACGTTTTGCCGATGATGTTGTTTTTTGGTCTTCTGATTCTGAGGTATGAAAAATTGAGATTAATCTCAATAATGCTCTTGTTGAGGTCTTTACAATTGCTGAATCACATAAACTGGTATTCAATAGCTCAAAGTCAACGGTTACTTTTTACCACTAATAGGCATCTCTATAATTACCAAACAACTGTTTTTATGAATGGCAATCAATTATGTTATACAAAAAATGCCAAGTATCTGGGATATATTTAAGACCAGGAAAAACTAAGTAACATATTTTTATAGAAGCTCAGGAAGATAAATATAGAAAAATACTTAATATTCTCATATTTTCGGACGTGACTGGTGTGCAGACGCTTGTACCCTAAAGACAACATACATCTCTCTGGTCAGGTATATTTTGGAATACTGATTCCCGATATACTTTTGTGCTTTAGAGGCTGACTTAAATAAACTAGAATTGAGCGCCGCAAGAATTATCACTGGTCTTCGTAATAGTTGCCCTAACAGTATTGTACGAGAGTGACTTACCATCCCTCTCTTGGAGAAGAAGTTACATAGTGATTAAATACTGCAATTAGAGTTTTAGTTATAATGATCAACATAGAACTTCTGCCTACCTCCATTTTTGAAGCAATAACTAGCGCTTAATGAAACATAGTACTTTTAACATGGCTTATGATATGGGCATGTTTCCTTTTGAAGTGGAATATCATGCCTTGAGACCATTCCCCTACTTCAATTGGAATCTGATCAAATTCATTTTCATTCAGAGCTTTTGACTAGTGTGAGTAAATGGCCTAATATACCAGATTTTATTAGGCAGATGTCTCTTGAGAAAGTTAATAGTATCTCTCATTCAGCATTAAAAATTTATAGTGATGGCAGTAAGGGCGCCGGTGGTATTTCTGGGAGTGGTGTGAGTATTGACTCATCTGATGATACAATTGGCACAAGAATCAGACATGATAATTATTGTTCGGTTTTTAGATCGGAACTTAAGGCTGTCTATGAGGGATTGAATTATATAGACACGACCTCTGAACTTGTTTTCAAAGACATCTGGATACTAACGGACATTCGTGCCTTTATACAGCACCTGTCTCATTAGATGACTATTGGAGATAAGACAAGTTTAAATAGTTTAGACCTTGTGACATAACTTTCTACTAAATATTCTACACATTTCCATTGAGTTCTTCCCCATGTTGGATTGAGTGGAAACGAAATTACAGATAGTTTGGCTAAATCTGCCACTGCTGACACCTTGCAGGGCAACGCTATTCTAACATTTTCGGAAATCTCCACTATTAAAAAGATGGAATTAAACGCAATTTGGAGAGATCCACCTGCCCACTCTTGGTACTTTGGGAAAAAACTTCGTTGGTGGCACCAGCTCAGTATCTCTAGGATACAGCAGATTGCTCTTTCACGTTTATGAGTGGCCACATTAGGTTCCTTTCTTTTCAGCAGAGCCAGAAAGTCTTTCTGGAGCGTCAGTGGGGCAAAGCTAATCAGGCCTCCCCAAAACATATTCTTGACTGTCTGAATTTTACTGTGAATGAGATTTTGGAGAATCACATTTTATTTTTAGACTTTTTAATGATTTTTTAGTTTTATGGAGAAGGAAGAATTTTTCTCAGTGTAACTCCCAAAAAGTTTAAAGAAATGCTTTGTCAATTGAAAATTTGATATACTTTATACTTTGAAAATTTGAAATATTTTTTTTATAAAACAAATGAATTGTATTAAATTAAAATTTTCTTTATCAATTTCAGGTATTTATTCTTTAACAAATATCGACTATTTTTGAATAAACATTTCCTTAAGTAAGTAACATTTTAAATAATTTATATAAACTCTGCAGAATCTATTTAATAAAGCAACTAACTTTATTTTAGCTTACAAAAGTTTATATTTTAATAAGTAACTTAAAGTAAAATTCAATGAATTCTATAAGCAGGGCTAATAGATGGGTTTAAATTTTATGTAAAGGTCTTAAAATTTTTGGTTTTATAGTTTAAATAATTAAATGTGCTTGAAATTTAGCTTTTTAAAAATTTATAATGCTTATATTTGATTTACGCTTAAATGACTAGGATTCTCTTACATTTTTAGAATGTGAATTAAACTTAATTTCTTTAATTATAAACAGTCGTTAAAATTCTCGGTAATCATTGCTGATCATTAAAGGCAAATGAAAATTTGCAAGTCAATGAAAATTTTCATCGAAACGAATGAAATAAACTTTGATTTTGGAAATTATATTTCAGAAAAAGAGCTTAGAAATGTTTCCAAGAAAATAAAGAAGACTGAAGATTTCCAGGAATTAGTTAAAGAGTATTTCCATATCGAAAATAATCAAATTTATGGAAAAAGTGCAAGGGATTAGGAATTTCTAAGGGAAGGAGTTATTTTGGAGGATTCACATGAAATGCGTTTTTTATTTTATTCCTCTCCATTTTCTTTGTGAAATGTAAACATATTTACAACGATTTTTTTTTTTTTTGAATACTTTTTCCAATATTTTTAGGCCTAAGAGATTTTCCAGTTCTATCAATCTCATCTGCATCTGATTTGCATACAAAAAGTATGATTTTATGTCTTTGTTTAGGTTTTTCTACCAATGTATTATTATAGGAATTTACTAAAAATTCAAATGCATAAATACATATTTTGTATATATTTTAAGTTTATTCCTGTGGTACAAATAGTAGACACAAACATTTGATAAATAGAGTTATGGATTATAGGTTTATGGAATATTTATATTTATTTATAGATTTTTTTCTTCATACAATCTGCTCGGTTTATATTTTTTGCTTAAAATTGCATTTTAGTGAATTGGAAGTATATATTTAAATTAAGATACTTTTTTTTACAAATTTAGTTTTCTCAAATAAAATTTTTATAACTGAATATATATAATAAATAATAAAGGTAATTTATATCAATATATATACATATAAAAAGGAGTTTACCTTCTTTAAACATAAGTAATTTCTTAATATAGTGATTTAATATAATAGTTGTTCCAGAGGACTAATTCGGTAGGGGGACCACAAAAATAAAAGAAAAAAATTGTACATTAAAAATATTAAAAAAAAATTTTTGTAAAATTTATTTTCAATGGAAACAAAAATATTATAAACTTTTTTTATTCTCAGCATTGTCATCAGTAAAAATTTTTAATTCCATTAATATTTGGACCTTTCACTTATATATGGTTTTTGTTGTGTTAATTCTTATAAGTAATAAAAATTGTTAATATTTATACTTTTATCACTTTTCTCAACATCTTGTTTTAACTATATATGTGTGTTTACTTTAAATTATCATGAAATAATTATTAAAAATAATTCTATGAAATCATTAAACAATTGGAATTGTTTTATACCTTCAAATTTTAGCAATAACTTGACACTTGCTTATATAGGAATTAAAAAAAAAATTCAGAATTTTATTATTTATAAATAAGAAAAAACTATTTTTAAGACAATTATTTAAATAAACATAAACTGTAAAATTTAGATAAAATTGCCAAATCTTTAAAATATGAGTTATTAATTCCTTTTTTTATAAATCTTTCTATATAATTAAGAACTAAAAATGTGCTTATTGACATCTGACAGTTACATGGATAACAATTATATCTATACATTCAGTATTAACTTGATGTATTTCCAATACTTTTTTATTAACTTTAACAATCTATACAATATTAACAGATAAAAATAAATTCCATTTTTATAGAAATAACTAACTATAACCAGCCCATCCTCAGCAATGGGCCGATGGATGACCGTATATGGCCGTGTACTGGCAATTAAATGGGCCAAGTGCGGCCAATATGGCACTGCTGGCCACCCACCGTTGGGCCAACAGCGGACCGTATTGCAGGCCCAAATAATGACGACCACTTTATTGATGGAGACGACGAGATAAATAGGCGGGCTACTGCTTGCCAAGACGGCTAACAGCAGCAGTCCAATGGATGTCCGGCATCTTTGTGTTTGCTTTTTTTGATTAATTAACTAATACATTATTTTTACATCAAACAATATTCTCGAGTATTTGTTTGCAAAAAAATTCAAAATGCAGAGTTTAGATTTATTCAATTTTACAATTTCTAAATTAGAAGTAACTTATTACTATTTAAGCATTTACCCTTTACTTTTTAAACTAGTTTCTATTATTTGATTAAATTATATTTGCTTTAGATAAAATAATAATTTCACTAACCTGTCACTTCACGTAACAATATTGATACTTGATCAGAAATAAATGAGCATTGAATGCACCTCTTTTTAAGCATGCCTGTGTACAATCTGTCGTTTTCCAAAAAAATGTTGTTGAACCTCAAGTTTTTAGCTCACGCTTTTACCTCATCTCCTTTAATTTTCATATTAGGACAACTAAAGGCCAAATCACCAAGAGTCAGAAAATCATCTTCTTTGCAAATATTGTCTGCTAGTTATCTGTTAGTCACTTTTCTATCCCTCAATATTCTT
Organism: Latrodectus elegans; assembly: GCA_030067965.1. Taxonomy (NCBI): domain Eukaryota; kingdom Metazoa; phylum Arthropoda; class Arachnida; order Araneae; family Theridiidae; genus Latrodectus; species Latrodectus elegans. The sequence goes on along the minus strand of CM057812.1, from coordinate 2,770,002 downwards.
AAACAAGCACAAGTGTTGGTGTTCAAAAGATAAGAAGGTATGAAAAAGTTTGTTTAATATCTTTCATACTTATAATAATAATAATAATAATAATTATAATAATTAATAATAATAATAATAATAATAATAATAATAATAATATATTGCATTTTTATCTATAAAATGGAATTATAACTATAACACTAAACCTTGTTAAATGTAAATAATATGCTATATTAAAATTTGAGTAAAAATAATAAAAGTACTTGATTAATAAAATTAATGTGAATAAACTTGTAATATAATTTAAAATTTTAATTTTTAAAATGTGAACACTCAAAAATCTTAAAGCAAGAAACTCATTATGATATTTAAATTGCTTGTTTGCCATGACAGTAGTAAGTTTACATTTTTTGTTATGAAATATCTTGCATATGATTTCCTCAACTGTGTAAAAATAAGTGGAACATGCTGTCTTTAAGCATTATTTTACCCCAGTTGCAGACAAATTATTCAGATTATCATCCTTAAGACAAAAGTTTGCATCCCATTATTTAATAAAATTCATTCCCATATAAACGAAGATAAGTATTAAGATGATTCCTCACAACCGTCAACAGTTTAGCTGCATGATCTACAGTATCATTCAGTTGAACTGATCCTAACTGTGGTCTAAATAAAGGATTATATTCTACATAGTAGAAAAGTTTAGGCTTGATTAATAATTATAATAATAAAAGTTCTGATTATTTGTAAATTGTAAGGAAATGTTCCTTTATTCAATTCATCAGGCCATCTACAATTATGAGTTAATAAAATTCCTTTGATGTCTTCTGAAAAACAAATTCATAACACATTTGTAATTATAATTGAATTCTATGGAAAATATAAATTTAAACAATATTCATTACTTAATTTTAAATAACGTTTTCCAAATATTGGGTTAAAATTACAAGTACTTTTAAACTTTGATTTTATACCAGATTTTTTGGACTCCAATATTAATTATAATAGATTCATGGTGTTTAATGATTGAGTGAAGATTGGTGATTTACCAATGATTTGGTGAGGATTTTATTCTGATAATAAATTCTTAGGCTCTTTCCCTTTTAGAAGCAATCGGAATTTTTAAAGCAAGAACCGAGTAAGTCTATAAGTGATTTGCTAAATCAATATATTCTCTCTATAAGAAAATTTGTCAACAATTTGTATATGTATAGAACTTAAAATATTTGATAATTACATATAAAGTTTGGTATTAGATATGCTAAGATTAAAAACAAATTTTAAAGACATTTTCTAAATTTACCTGTAATTCCTTTCTTGTAAGCCACATTCATATGTCGCTATGACTGAAATCTGACTGATTCCCAAAGTCATGTTCCTTAACCACATATATTTGACTTCTTTCAAATCCTGTGGGACAAATATTTAAGGCCCATCTTGGCCAAAGATACGTTTCTTAAGTAAATGTATTTGACTTCTTTCAAATCTCAGTAGGACGAAGCAATGTAATATTTTAGGCTCATCTTGGTATAGTGGTAAGATCTTGGCATAGTGGTAATCATTGGAGCATAAAGTCCGAGTTTCAATCTCAGCTATTGTTGAATAAAGAATGATGAATTAAATATAGACACGTTGTTGTTAACGCGTTAAGAAATATAGACACATTGTATTTTAAAATGGGTTTATGGGGTCCTCCATGGCTTGTGGTTTGATATTAGTATTCAAAATAGAAAGTCATGAATTCGATTTTAGCAAATCGCGAGCAAAGATAAGAGGATAATGCGTGTTTGGAAGTACTAAGTGAATGTTTGAGAATTTTAAGAAATATTTCTTTGCAAAAAGTGAATACGAGTCGCTATATATAAAAAGACTTCCAGAACTGAAATGCATGTTTTTTTAATTTTCATTCAATTAAATACTATTGTTATTAAATTGAATAGATTATTTATCCTTTGCCTATTTTGTATATATTATGGTTGTGGCATAACGATTGTTAATTTCTGCCAGGATTTTTGAACATTTTTACAATATTGTAATACCTAAAAACAAATTTCTCAGTGCTTTCTCTGGATAACTATCATAATTTATTCTCAAGTGAGAGAATAAAACACAAATTGTATAAAATCATAGATAAATTTGACTTCCTTTTTATTTAATGAGGATATCCTATCAGAGCTGTGATCAAATATATTAATTAATTATATTAAATTATTGATAAGGCATCCTGATATATGCCTTATAAAATATATCACATACGAGTATTATTTAAATATTTTTACGGACATATTTCATCAAAGAGCTTCTCATCTCTCATCTAAAGTTGTTTTTATCTAAGTTTCTGTTTTATCTATTTGTTTTGCAACAAATTCTTCATCTAAGATCAAGAATAAGTGGCAGAAACGTAATACGTTTTCTTTACATGGGAATGAGAATATGGGTCTTTTTATGATAAAACATGTTTCGATGTATTTTTTTTTTCATTAAAATATTTTTTTAACTGCCGCGTATGTGATAATATAATCCATACTTCCATTTTTATTACTTTGCCATTTTATCACTGAAAATAAATTTGTAAGAAAAACGAAGCTTAAGTTTTCTTGAATATGAAATGTTTGTCTTCATTTTTTATATTTAATTGAATTAATGTCATTCATCATGATTAATTAGGATATTGACGTTTTCTAGAGTGTCACACAGTTTTCTTTAAAATAAAGAATTTCTTTTCTCTCAAAGAAAATAAAACACCAGCACTGTGAAACAAAATTCTGTTCTCTGATTCATATTTATGCTTTACCGTTTTTATAAAGCAGATGAAAAGAAAACAATTCAAGAGATAACGAGTCCTGGAACAAGAGAACGTGGTAACCTAAGTTACAAACGTTATATCGCTCCAAAGGAGCAAGCGTGGATTCCACTACACTTGAAGAATAACTCAAAATATTTCCTCGTAAAAATATATGTTTTTTGTAAGTAATATTTGTCTCTATATAATGAATTTAAAATAAAAATTTATGATGTAGTATTTAGACACACACGTGTTTATTCAAAAGACTGTCAAAATGTTATCCAAGAAACTTTGAAGTGACACTAATCTTTATAAAATGTTTTGTTTCGCCGATTAATTGATTGAATTTATGAAAAATATTTATAAAATTTTATATTTTTTATAAAATTTATTAATTTTTTTCCTAATTTAGCTGTTAAATGTTGCTTTTTGGAACAAATTTCTAGAAGGCAATTTTAATGAATATATCGATTTCACTTACACTGATTCCCCTGTATTCAATATTCACAGAAGATTTCTTGCATTAGCTACTATTTTGCCTGCAAGAAACAAACTGGGTTCTCAGCATAACAAATTTCTAAAGTCAATAAATATTTCAATAGTATTAATCAAAATTAAATTTGATGTCTTTGTGAAAATAAGCTGTGAACTCAAAGAAAAATTCATAGCTGGAAACGACTTTTAGTTTTCAGAAAATTACATTAAAAAAACTCGAAATATTTATTAAAAATGTAAATGAAATAAAATTTCTGTTTACATCAAATACATACACCCTCAATATATATATATATATATATATATATATATATATATATATATATATATATATATATATATATATATATAATGATGAGATCTTAAATTAAACTTAAGTTCTATTTACATAAAGGAGCTGTTTATTTCATTCCAGTTGAACTGATGATTACACCACTTTATTACAATTCTCATTGGTCTCTTATTTCGATGACGTTCCATAACATTCCAGCTATTTCATGCATAACTAATTGCTACATCGTATTGAAACGGAATCTTAAATATGACTTGTAGACATATTTGCTGCCTGAATTCAAATTGCATTTTCGAACGGTAGCAAACAAAGCGAAGTTCACCATAGAATGTGTGAGAATAGTGTCGAAGTTAATTTATTAAAAAACCGATTTCTTATGGAAGAACCAAAGTATCGGCTCGAGAAGCCGTTTTCCATTGATTCAAGCCATTAATACGTTACCAATAAAATGGAGTAAAAATCAAAATAAAAAACGACAAAATAAAAAATTCTTTTTATGGTTTATTTAAGTTGGCACAATTCATTTAAATTTTTAAATGTTTCATTAATTAATGGATTTGTAAATTATTAACTGTAATATTTGCCCACAATCTCTTTTAATTTTAAAACTAATGTCTTGTTTATATTAAATTTTGTTTTATTATTACTAATTTAATTTAGAAGAAAAAATATGCTAATAATTTCTACGATACATATTATTAAATTCTAATGTATTTGTTTGTTTTATTATTAAGATTTGTTATATAGAAATTGAAACTTAAATATGTTTTCGTAAGGCTGGAATTATTAGTGCTGTTGAAATGTCTTCGGTTGCTGCTAAACACAAACAAATGCCTTCTAATTTTGGAAAAAGACAAATGGCAGATTTATTGAACATTCTCCTTTCTAAGACAAGACAGTAGGGAAATATTGAACATTAAAAATTTTAACAAGTATAGGCTATCCTATCAAATTGCTTCCGTAATATAGTGTACAAGGAGTTATTTTCGTAACCTTTAGAAGACTAAAGAAGCTTTCTTCACTAATTACCCCACCTTAGATTTTCTTAAGATTTAACTTTTGAATTAAATGTTAGAAACTCACAATAAAGTTTTAAATGCAGATAAAATTCTTTTATTATCCATTCTTCCATTTTCTTTATTTTTTAATCTCACAACCGATAAATCTTTTGAAACAATTTAAATATTCTACAGGCTTAATGTTAGAGACACCATGAGCTATTGACCTCTGTAAACTTCCCATATCAATAGGAGTTTCAAAGGTTTTCATTTTTCTTTTCTGATTTTGTTTTCATGGAGGGGGTAAGGAATTCTTTCTACTGAAAAGGAAAAATTAAATGCCAAAAAAATGCCCCTTGTGGTTGAGTTAAAGGCTCATTTTGGTTTTGAATTTTAGTCTCTACATAATTGCTAGTACAAAAAATTGTTCCCCTCAGGGGGTTTACCTTCTTTAGGTAAACACGGGTGTCACAATCCCGAGGTACCCTAGTGATCCTTCCTCTTCTATATTTTCTTCTCTCCTCTACACTTCTGCTTTTCCTTCCTTTTCTCCCTCGGGGTGATTTCCTCGAAAGAGGTTGAGGGCTCCCCTTGAGTAGCGTTCGCCGCTCTGTTGCTATTAGCTACTCTTGAGGACTAAATCACCCACGTGTTTGTTGTGCGTGGAGACCCGTGTCCCTGGAAAGGAGGATCCTGGTAATTGAGGCCTCCTGAGACCAACACATTGCTTTGGCCTCTGCTTCAGGTAAACGGGAGGTGTGTTGTGGTCCTCAGCACATCAATCGGCTTTATGGATCAAGCGATCGGTACATCTACTGGGTGACTCGTTAAGGGTGGAGTCCACTTCAGGGATGTACCGTGAGCGTATAGACTGACTAGCACTGATACAGCTAAACTGTATCCCCTCGTAGAGCTCCGTGGTGGTGGTGCCGTCTGGTCCCTGAATTTATATTAATCCTATATGGATAAAAACACATTCTCTTCACTCCTCAGGAGCAACAAATGGAAATATGTACTGCAAAATTTTTTGTTATCAAAAGAATAGGAAATACATTTGAATATGTTTCTCCTTTTCTGATTGAAAAAGCTATAACGTCTTACCTTGGAGAAGTTAAATCCATCAAGAAATTGCGTTCGGGTGTTCTGCTAGTAGAAACTTTATCGGAAAAACAATCAATTCTGATGAAAAACATGCAAACAATTGGTGACATTGCTGTAAGTGTTGAACCACACAGAAATCTAAATTTTTCACGAGGTGTTATTTCTTCGGAGGACTTGTTTCACACGCCCACCGAGGAAATATTGGAAAATTTGAAATCACAAAAGTCTGCGCTGTGAAAAGAATAACGATAAAGAGAGATGGCATTGTTATTAATACAAAGCATCTCATCTTGACTTCTCTACACCAGACTTGCCACAAAACATCAAAGTGGCTTATATGAGATGTTCTGTACGGCCTTTTATACCTAATCCTCTAAGATGCTTCCAGTGCCAACGCTATGGACATTCTAAAATGGCTTGCAGAGGGAAACCTACTTGCGCCCACTGTTCTCAAGTTGACGACCATGATAGCACTACCTGCAAAGCCAAAGAAATGTGTGTCAACTGTAAAGGTGACCACACTTCTTCTAGATCTAGTCCCGTTTGGCAAGTGGAAAAAGAAATTGTCACCTTCAAAATTAAAAACAATGTCTCCTATGCAGAAGCTCGTCGCACAGTTAATTCCCGAACTCCCACTCCTGGTGTCAGTTATGCAACTATAACAAAAAAAGTAACCCGATCCTCCAGCACCCAAACAGAAACAAATTCTGTTTCGACAGTTAGTTTGCTCCCAAAGCAAAAAAACACAGAAGCACCAACATCTGTAATTGCTAAATCAGCTTTGGCAAAATCAAAAGCCTTGAAGGCTAGGAAATTAAAAATAGCTAAAGAAGGCGTTCGGAAGCCTTCGTTAACAGCAAGAAAAGCTCTTCTGTGTTTGGATGCAGACACTGTCAAGCTGCATCCATCAGATGATGATTTCAATTCTGAAGACTCATCTGAGATGACCATAAGCAACAGTGATAAAGGTTAGAATATATTCCATTCATGACTTCCTTTGTTTCCTGGAATTGTCGCGGTTTTCGTTCTCGCTTTGATGACATCAAATCCATCATCTCTCGCTTTAACCCCGCATGTGTGGCTCTCCAGGAGACATTCCTGAAGCCCACTGTTGTCACCAAACTGCGTGGGTTTCAGTGCTTCAGAAAGGATAATGATGGTGATGCTGCTGTGTCTGGTGGAGTTTGTATAATTACATCAAACAATTACCCCAGTACAGCACATCAGTTAAGAACTACACTCCAGGCAGTGGCTGTGAGAATCCACACCACAAGTCTAATAACAGTGTGTAGCCTTTACTTACCACCAAATGATGTCATCCAAGAAGAGGAACTGAATGATTTGGTTGCTCAACTCCCAACTCCATATTTATTGCTCGGTGATTTTAATGGACATAGTACTATGTGGGGTAGTGATAATACGAATTCTCGCGGTCGTCAGATAGAAAAAGTTAATTTCTGACAATTGCTTCTGTCTGCTTCATACCGACGAGAAGACTGATTTGCACGAACCGACACGGACCGGTCCCTCTCTGGACTGAGCTATCTGGTCTCCATCACTCTTGCCATTTGCTGAATTTTGAAGTTGGAAATGACCTCTACAATAGTGATCATTTCCCTCTAATCGTGTCTCAGGCTGGAAGTAATAGTGTGTGTCACAAACCACCTAATTATGTGTACAGTCGAGCCGATTGGTCACTTTTCACGCAATTGGCTGTGATCAGTGAGACAAGAGTTAAGACAGATGTGATAGATGATGCCGTTAAATATGTCACCGACACAATAATCAGAGCTGCGGATGTTGCTATCCCTAAAAATTCCATCATTCCACATAAAAACAGGAAACCTTGGTGGAATGAAAAGTGTCAACTCTCCTATAAGAAACAAAGGAAGATATGGAATATATTCCGAAGATACCCTACTACGGAGAATCTTGTTGCTTTTAAAAAAGCCAAAGCTGAAGCTCGAAAAGTTAGACGTCAGAGTCAAAGAGAATCTTGGATTTGCTACGTGTCGTCAATCAATTCATCGACAACAAGTAAACAATTATGGAGGAAAGTTAAAGCAGCCAATGGTGTTTATCAGGATTATTCCATTCCTGTATTAAAAACCGGTGCTGCAATACACTCCTCAGCGGTAGATATTGCTAATGTCATCGGTGAAACCTTTGCTAGTGTTTCCAGCTCTGATTCATATAATCCTACTTTTCTAAGGATTAAAAGAATCGCTGAGCGGACACCTCTAAGCTTTCATGATCGACATATTCTACCCTATAATTGTGATTTTGAACTGTCAGAATTGAAGTCTGCTTTATCTAAAGCAAACGACACTAGCCCAGGACCAGATGGAATCTCGTATCAAATGCTCCGTCATTTAAATCATGATTCGTTATTAAACATACTTTCATTGTTTAATAGAATCTGGACTGAGCATGCTTATCCTACTTCATGGAGAGAAGCGATAGTGATTCCAATATTGAAGCCTGGAAAGATTCATCTGACCCTCTGAGTTATCGTCCAATAGCTCTTACGAGTTGCTTATGCAAAACATTTGAGCGTATGGTCAATGCTAGACTCATTTACGTCTTAGAGAAGAATAATTGCATACATCTTCATCAAAGCGGATTTCGAAGAGGACGATCCACTATAGATAATATAGTGGATCTAGAATCGAATTCGAAATGCTTTTGTGAGGAGAAACCATCTCGTTGCAATTTTCTTCGACGTTGAGAAAGCATATGATTGTACATGGCGCCATGGTATTCTCCGTACTCTGCATAATCTTGGCTTTAAGGGTAATCTTCCAATATTTATCCAAATTTTCTAGCCTCACGCGTTTTTAAAGTGCGCGTTGGAACTACAATTTCAATACCTTTAGTCAAGCTGAGGTTGTCCCTCAAGGTAGCATTTTAAGCGTAACCCTTTTAACCTTTTCATCAGTGACATACTCCACCAATTACCATCTTCTGTTCATGGCACTTTGTATGTTGATTACTTACAAATTTCATATCAGGGTTCAAACATGAATATAATTGAGAGACAATTGCAAACAGCTGTAAATAATTTAACCACTTGTGTGAACGGAATGAATGTCTTAGTATATCTCCTAGTAAGAGTTGCTGTGTCCATTTCTGTAGGAAAACTAGCTACCATAATGATCCTGTGCTTCACATAAATAATAGACCCATTCCTGTAGTCAGTGAGATAAAATTCCTTGGCGTGATTTTTGACAAGAAGTTAACTTTCCTTCCGCATGTGTTACACCTGCGGAAGAAATGTGAACGCTTACTCAACATCCTCAGAGTGCTTTCGAATACATCTTGGGGTGCAGATCGAACATCACTCTTAAGAATTTATCAGTCTGTAATTTTATCTCGAATTGACTACGGCTGTGTTGCTTATGGATCAGCTAGACTCTCCATCTTACGCAGATTGGACACTGTTCACCATACTGCTTTAAGGATATGCTGTGGAGCTGCACATCACCCGTCCAGAGTCTATATGTAATTTGCCACCAATTGCCATTAGACCTGCGGCGGATACAGCTGTCTTTTAATTATTATTCAAAAATAATGTCCTCACCTCATCATCCCTTGCGTTCCACGATTCCAAGTGCTGCTCTTAAGAGATTATATAATGCTAGACCATCAAGCATTCAACCTTTTCTCTCTCGTATTAAATCTAATATTTTGCTTTCTGACCTATGTGATGTCCGAATCGAGTCTACCGACCTTTTCGCACATCCTCCTTGGTATAATCCCCAAATTATTGTGCTAAATCCCTTTGGAAAAAATAAAAAATCAGACGCAAGTACTGCTATTCTTCAACAGCTTTATTCATTCCATCGCTGTCAGTACACTATGTACACTCCAGTATTTACGGATGGATCCAAATGTCCAGGATCAGTTGGCTATGGAGTTTATCTTGATGATACCTCCTACAGTTATAGCCTTCACAAATCCTGCTCCATCTTCACCGCTGAGGCTACGGCTATATACCGAGCACTTCAGCTGCTACAAACTAAAAGTGAACGTAAATTCTGTGTGTACACTGACAGTATGAGTGTATTAGAAGCTTTGAGGAATAACAACAATAATTGCCATCCAGTTGTGTCTGAGATATTCAAATTAATTGATACTGTTACTAACAAGGGATTTGAGATACTGTTTTGTTGGATACCAAGCCACATAGGAATAGATGGCAATGAGAAAGCTGATGCTGCCACAATCTGCAGCTACTTCCATTTTGGCCTTCAATACCATCAATGGACATGAGAAAAGGATTCAAACATTTCATATATTCTCTTTGGCAGGAATCCTGGGACCTTCAAGTCAGCAACAGACTCCATTCCATATTTTCATACATCATTCCATTATCTGTTTTATCTCCACGAAGCGCAGATGTCAGACTGACTCGCCTTCGAATTGGTCACACGCGTTTCACCCACAAACATTTGATCTTAAATGATCTCCTACCGTGGTGTGAAAAGTGTGATGAACCATTTACAGTATATCACATTTTAATTGTGTGTCCAGATTTTAACCATCAGCGTTTTAGATATTTTAAAAGTAATATTTTAACATTAGAAGATTTGCTTGGGGAACCACCCCATCGCAATTTATTTGCGTTTTTAAAAGACATAGGATTTATGAATTTTATCTGATTTAGAAATATTATATTTAAATATCATGTTTTTAATTTTATACATGTATATATTGTATGTTTAGAGACTTTCAATATATATTTTAACTATATTTCTATTTTATACCTTTTAATATACATTTTAATTATATTTCTGTTTTATACTCTTAATGTACATTTTAACTATATTACTATTTTATGTTTTTAATTGGTGAAAAAAAAAACTGTTGTATAATATCTTGTGATTGGCGCAGCTTGTCCTTATCTGGACCTTGCGCCATAAAAACCAACCAACCAACCAACCAACAAAAAATTGTTTCTCTTTCATCGCTTAAAAATATAGTTTTGGAAGAAAATATTCAACTGAATCAAAATATACAAAGTAGATCTTTAAGTTGAACAAAGTTGAAGACAACTTTCAATTTCGTCAAAAGTATGCCAGGGCCAGTTATGTTTTATTAAATTTTAAGCATAATTTGATAAATAAAATTGCCATTTTTTTATTTAAAATATTTTTAAATTTTAAACTATTTCCTTATGTTATTGAATCTCATTTGAAAAAAAATTTAATAAGAGCAGTAAGAGGATATTTTAGTAGCGATAAAGTTAAAATCAAAATAATGTATTTATAAACTATCTATTGTAGCTAAATTGGGGGAATAAAAATTATTTGTTGATTAATCAAGTGTGGTTGAATGACCTTCTTAAGTAATGAATAGTGGTCGGTCTTTGCATATGAGATGATAGCCCTTCCTTTTTTTTCTAAAATGGTGACAGGTTAGGCATTATTCAAATGTGACTGTCTAAGTATACATATGAATTTTGACGTTACACTTGAATTACAGAAAGCGCAGTCTTTTTGCTTGTCTAGGTTTTGAAATTTGAACAAGCAAAAAGAGGGAATTTTAATAAATATTTTTAAATGCTGTATTAAGAAGTTTTTAGGATTAAAATTAATAAAAATTTCAATAATTTATTCCAATTTTAACTAATCATAAACTGGATGTTTTGTCCTGTCTTTTTATTCTGCCTTTTCTTTAGTTCTATTTTCAACGTATTTGATTTTAGAAGAAGAATCGCTATATATTTGAAAATTAATTATTTAGAACGACAGATAATTGTCATGATTTCGAAAATTTTACAAACAGAAAAATTGTAAATTAAAAATACTTCTTTAACAAATGAATATATTATATATAAAATAACAAATGAATTATTTTTCAGACATGACTGAAAATATTAGTTTCATCCAATAAGCAATGAATATTGTTCATAGCTAAATTATAGAAAAAATTGGAACCTAACAGAAAATTTCTAAAATTATATTGATTTATTCTGAAATTAATTTCATTTATCCTACATGGATACGCTTTTTGCTAGTAAAAACCACCCATTTTATGACTGTGGAATCATGCTACTACCAGAAAAATGGTAAAAGCCATTGGACTAGAATGAACAATGTGCAATGCAATACAATATTTATTTGCTGCACGTTTTTCCTTATAATGAAAAACGAAATGACATTCCAAACAACCCAATATTTTGGTGGTTCTAATTGACATAAAATGAGTTGTTCATAGTAGGTTATGTTATATTAGATTACTATGCAATTTTGTTAACTGCCACTTTCAACAATTAATAAAATGAAGTCACTTTCCGGGTTCAAAATTCTGCATCGTTCTCTTTTAATAGTGATTTCATTAGATGAAATGAAACGTTTCCTCGCTACTTTGTATTCGGTGAGGTGCAGGGAGCGCAGTGGCTTCATTGTTAAGGGCACTATCGGTAAGTAGTAAGTTCGAATCCCGGCGTAACTAAAGATCTGTCATACTTGCTTAATGCGTATGGGGCGCACTAAAGATGTCATGATTACAATATCTTCTAAATGATATGATACCTCTGGGAATGGCAGGCCAAGTATTGGGGTTTTTCTGCATGATATCTTCTTCCAAATCACGAAGACTTCACCCCACTGCTTCTATCTAACTGGTAGAGCCCAACGTAAGGCTAGCAACAGGAAAGCATATTGGTGCAACAAAAACAACTTACGTAGGTGTATTTAACAACATAGAGCTTTTAGCATGTCTGGATCTTTTCAACAAGATTGTCTTTATGGATCTTACACATCATGATTTCACTTATTTTCAATGCAAAATAGTTTAGTTATGTAATGACACAAAATATATCTTTTATTATCCATAGTTTTTCGGACATTTCTGATATATCCATGTTTACAAGCACATTAGTTTGATGCATGTATGTATAAATATACAGAGTGAATATAAATTACTTTTACAAAGGAAGATTGGTGATAGTAACTATAAAGTTGAGCAATAGTTACATAAGTACATAGAGTCACATTCCACTTTGAGAGGCAGAATAAAGAAGGAGTATTCGCGTCTCAAAATCTGGACATACAGCAATTTTGGAAAGAATACGAAATTTTGCCAATCAGATTTATTGCTTAGTGCAAACCTCATTGTAAGTGCTCAAGGATATGAACACGCTTTTCGTTTCACAGTCAACCCCAATGGAAAAATGTCTTCTGTTTGCTCTAGAAGGTTCCTGGTATTTTCTTAATTTTGTTGCGATGCGACAACAGGTCTAACAGCGAAATTTTCAGATGAGTCCACAGACATCTTATAGGTTGAAGATTCCATGCACCACCTGAAAGAGAAGTCCAGTTGGTCCAATGAGTGGATAGGCAAACGTCTTTACGGTGAGTAGTGAGAGAGTACTACTCGAGACATTGACAAAACAGGAACAAGTACAAAGATTTTGAATATCCAGGGTGACCAGTAAGAATGAAATCTCTTATTTCGTGGACTTCAAGCAATGGCAGAGAAGAGTAAGCATAACCCATTGAAGTTCCTCTTGTTTGATGGGCTTCCACCTATATCTTTTCTGTCCCTCAGAGTGGAATGTGATCTTGGGTTGCGTTTTAAGTATTACTCACCTCGTTTCTATTACCACACCTCAATTTATAATAACAAGTTGGAATCATCCTGTATTTCAATAAAATTCCCTTGTATTTCCTCTTTGAAACAACATCATTAAACACTACAAGTTAAAAATGAAGATAGCAGGTATGTATTCATATTTAATATTATTTTGTTTATTCTTAATAATAACTAATGTTATTTAAATATATATATTAATAAGTTTTTATTACTTAATAAAATTGTGTTTCTCCAAAGTATTTATTCATTCAGCACATATATTTGACAAATACTCAATTTCTGACTACAATTCACATGCGACTTTCTGCATTTTCTTCTGCTCCTTATTTCACAAAGGATAAACATAATCATGCCAAGGGATAGCATAAATATAGTACGTAACTTTCATAGAAGAAAATAAAAATTATTTTGAAATGAACTCATTTTAATATATACTTCGTAAATGAAACACTTTAACTATTCTAATAAATTTAAACAACTGAAATAATAGATATTTTTACTGTTTTTAACAAATTGCAGAAATATTTAGCTAATTCATTTTATGTCAGTCAAAATAACTTTTATACAGACAAAGCAAACAGGTATTGAAAGCGAAACGTTAAATAATTGATATAAAAATCTTACAGTGTATCTAAAATCTTACATCTCGTAAGCCGCTGCTATAAATGCAATGTCATTTTATATTAAATAATTGAAGGGAAAATTCTTATCGATAATAAATAAAAACAAATTAACCAAATGACATTCAATTACTTAAGCATTATATCACTTATTAATAATAAATGTTTTCTTATTTCATTTGCAAACATTTATATAGTTTGCTCATAATAATGACTATTTTTAAAAAGCAACATCTATTTAATATCAAACTGAAAGTTCAGAAATGTTTTTTTAAAGAATTTGCTGTTAAAAGAAACCGCTAGGTAATTGCTTCTAAAGTTATTGCCAGTATGCACCTTACAATTCCTCCTTTCTATATCCTGTTTTTGACTTTACATTCAACCTAGAATCTCGACAGCAATTTAATTGTGTTTTGTTTGGTACTTTGACTCAATTTCCCCAACTTATTTTTGATTTATCTACTACTGAGGAATTTTTATCTTCACAACAACTTGTTATTATGTATAAATTCTTTCTATATGAAAATATTTTCAAATTGCAGTGAAGTCTATTTTTTGAGTTTGAATTATCATTAGTAAAAATGATTGCAAAACCAAGAATATGTCATTGTATTTTTAGTCTTACTTGATTGACAATCAAGTAAAATTATGATGATAATTCAGCAAACACTCAGAATAAAATTTAATATTAATATACCTAAAAGGAAATAAGAATATATTACTTTTTTATTTATGATATATATCATTCAAGATATAATTTAATAAGGAAGATTATAAAAATATAAAAAGTGATATAGAATACTATATTTTTATACACGATCACAAAAAAAAATTAAAGCTGGTTTATAAAATGATAAATATTAATATCTAACATTAATTCTTTTAAAAAAGTTTAAAATTAAATTCAGAATAAAAATAAGTATTATTAATAAAAGTTTTTCAATTAAATTTTATTTTATGTTGAGAAAATCATTTTTTTTAAAAAGTAAATGAAATTTCCTTCTTAATAAAATCTCTTAATGTTTATATTTACGAAATAAAAAATTAACATTAAATTTAACGTTAAACACTGTTTAGATAAAAGTAGATACATAAGCATTCTTTGAGTCAACATAATCTGTTTTAAAATTCGTTGGAAATATTCAGATGGAATTCTGGCAAAAATACCAAACTAACGGTAGTTTATTCAGACTAAAAACACGAAATGCAGGAATGGAAATATTTTTGCTTTGATACATTCCATTTTCGATTCGGAAACTCTGTTTCTTGTTACATTTATGCTGATTTCTTACAAAAATGTAAAAATTTTCCCAAACAACTACATCTTTATTTTGAAAAGAGTTTAGTGAGTAATTTAAAGAAAAGTTTGCAGCTTGGGCATTAGAATTTTAAATCCGAAATAAATAGTACCGTGTTTTATGACCATTACTCACACACAAATTTTTTCCAGGACATTTTAAAATAAAAGCTATGAATTTGTAAGTTAATAAACGTAAATAAAACATGCACAGGAAATGTTTCAGAAGAAAGAAAGCATTCATTTCATACAAAATAAAATAATTTTCTATGTATGCTTTCTGAAATCATGTTGTTAAAATTTATATATTCTAAAGTTAGGGAAAATTTTAACTATTTTGATTAATTTTTTCACATAAATATCTTATTGAACTTAATACTTCGAATTTATAAAGTTAGAATACTCGAAATTTTCATTACATTAAATTATAAATAAATCATTCAACACTTTAAAAAACATTAAAAATATTCTACAGGATTTTTTTTACAAAATTAACTGAGTTAAAATAACCTTTCTGTTAAATAAAAACTTTAAGCGAGTTTATATATCTTACACTGAAATCCTGCAAATCATAGTGCCATTCAAAATTGAAGATACATTTAAAATAACGTCTCGCGTTTTTTCAAATCATTCTCTCGATCTCATAATAATTATATCTAAAACAATTACATCCAATAACTTCTTTGTTAAATTTTGGCTAGTTTCATTATAGGATTATCATTATAATAACTTAATCCAGCTACTTAACAATAAAATACCAATTTTATTAATCAGGGTTTTAACATTAATAAATATTTCATGAATAAATAAATAGCACTGTTTTTGTTAAATTCATAAACAGAATTTTAAGTGAAGAAAATTTAATTATTAGAGCTAACTGTTAGTAAATTATTGAATTGCATTCATATATTTTTTTCATTTATTTTTTAATTAAATTTAATTTGCAAAATATACAGAAAAATCTTTTTGGTAAATAATCATTCAATAAAAAAAAGAGCTGAAAAACACTAGAAAAATATAAATATTTTGTAATATTTTATGTAATTTACAATTTAGTATACATACATTTTACAGAACATTTATTTTTTTGTCCAAAATACATTTAGGGTTATTTTTGACTTAAAACGCGAATATTGCAAAATTTTTATGCGTTTTTAAGCATTTTGTAATTGTTATTGTTGGTAATTTAGTGCCAAATTAATAATATAGTAATGTAAGCATTTAATACGGCATTAGAATGTTAGAAATGACTTTTTATTAAATGTATAATATAAATACAAGTTTGAAATCTTTCTGTAATAAATGACTAACTCAAACACTGCATAAAAAGTTATTTCTTGAAATTTAGCTGTAGTAAAAATGTCAAATTTTGTTTCATGCTTTGTAATAAGTTATTTATAAGTTTAAAATATGAATTGTCAAATAATAAATAAAAATTGAATACAAATGTGAATGGATTTTTCACACTTTAATTTCGATCACCTGATACCAAATAAATTGTATGGTTTCTTTAGAATTATTTCACCTTTTAACACCAGAAGGAAAAAAAATCTGAAGGTTAAGCAATCAGATTTTGCAGAAACTTGATGTGGTCATTTACTATATGCCACCTCCTGAAGTTAGCTCCATTTGACTGAATGTTTTGTATCTTCAAGAAATCATTGTGAATTATGATTTTTAGAAATAATTTTTTTCATTTCATTTATTTAACATTTAATGAAAAGTGAGAAAGGTTTTTCTGCTCATCTTCTATTATTTGCTATTTGTTTTATAGAAATCTGAATTTATACATAAGTTTATATTGAAATTCAGGGAAACATGTACATTTTTTAATACGAATTACAAATTTAAATTTCAAAAATTGAGAAATAATGCACCAACTACAAGTAAATAAAAGTAATTTATTTATAATTGTTTCAAATATATTACCATGATTATATTTTTGAGAATAGTATATTAAAGAAAAAAATTTCTTAAATTTAAGAAAACGATAAGTTATTTCTCTTTAACGAGTGTGAATGCTGTAAAGTTTAAAGCATATTTTATCTAACTACCAAAAATCTTTGTCTTCTTAAAAATAAGTAAAATTTTGACTGCTTACATAAGGAAAAATGAATATGGGGAAAAATCAGTGGCAAAACAATAATTAGTTTGGTATAGGAATTATATAGTCTTCAAAACAAAATCTTATAACTTTAAATAAATTAATTAAAAAAATTTAAAGGTACCATTTATTTAAATATTCTCAAAAAGGGTTTAATGTTTTTCCATGTGAAAAATGACATTTATTAATTAATCATATTTTAGTTATATACAAAAATTCATAAGTAATATTGTTTCAGATTCATGAAATGCTTACAATGTAAAGCTTTGGAAGTAACTGTAGATATAATTATGTTGCATTCATAATGACTAAGAAAACCTCTAATGAGTTGTTGCTAAGCAACTAAACTACATTCCAAGAAAAGGAACCGAAAGGAGAAAACGTAAATTCCTCATTAGTAATATTAAGAATCGTCTTTCGATTTTTATAGAAAGAAATCTGCCATGCATTTAATGTTGCATCATTTGCGAATTTCTGAGCAATGAAAATGAATGCTATAACAAAAACAAATTTAAATACAAGTATCTCTAATCATTAAATATAGTTAAGATAATTTAAAAACAAATAAATTGTGCATCATTATGCATTATTGCTTATGATAGATGTTATGAATTTAATGTATCTGTTTTCTATACGAGTGAAATCTTGCATGAATACATTTTAAAGGGGAATCATCAAGTTTACAACAGTTAAATATTACTCATATTTTTCCTTTGTTTGTTATTATTTTTCTTGTGATTAAACATATATAATTGTAAATTATGTTATTTCACATGGCTTTATTTAAAAAAAATGCGTACAAATAAGACAGTTCACCACATTACAAACATGCAGAAAATACAATAAAACAAAAAGAAATAATAAAACAATTAAAAAAGATCTGTGAACAATTGGAAAATAACAGAAAACAGCTTAAAAGGAGCAAATCTTATTAAGAGTCTATAATAGTTCATGAGAGCTTTTGCTTCCAAATGAAGTTTGATCTCAGATCCCCATATTCCTGGGATTCTTTATTTAAACCTTAATATATTAGAAGGTGCTCAGAATTCAAGTTGCCTGATAGCGAGTTTATAACTAAATTAAATTTTCTATATAATGCAATAATTATTTCAACACATTAAAATGTTTTTATATTAAAGTCATTTCTTTCATTACAAACATGATTTTTATATTGGTTTTCCTAATGCTTTTTTAAATGGGAAAGCGAGTGGAAATCTCATATAGGAGCAGCATATATTTATTTTTCTATCCTGAACTACTGTACTTTAGGAATGTAAATATTTCAGTCAAATTATATTCAAATGTATTTTATTCCTGTAAATAATGTATAGAGAGAAGAAAGTACTTCATAGATGAAGTACAATTTATATTAAATTCAATATTTTTTCTTGAACTTTTCCACCACTTACTCAACCAATTTTACAATAATATGTCAAAAATCTTCATTTAGAAAGGGCGTGAAGAAAGTTAAATCACAATTTTGAACTAAATGCAATCTTTCTAAAAATATGTCTTTTTTGGCATTTAATGTATTTATAATGCATTAAAAATACTGATACACATATGGTTTAAATTCTAAACAGGTATTTTCAATAAAAAATTCATGAAAAATAATGCTTTAAAAACAAGATATTCTATCCTATAAGATGGTAAATCTTTTTAAGAAACAGCAAACTAAAACCATCACATATTTGACTAAGACATATTTCTGATTCAATACTGAATCAAAACTTTGCAGCATTATACGAAAATTCTTAACTGTTTCTCACCATGAAATGTGAAATATATTTTTTAAATTAATTCTTCAATTGTTTATAGAAATAATGGTAATAATATATTTTCACTGAATTAACTGTACATAAAACACTAGTAAAAAATGAAGATTATTATTTTGAAATGCCATAATAATTTCGAAAGTTAGAATTCATATCTCAATTATGAAACACTTTAAAATGAAAAGGATAAGTGATAATCCATTTGCTTATGCCTTCACAAAGTATTCATTTTAGTAAATGATTCAAAATTTATGTTGAAACTTTACTAGTCACGTGAGGTTGACATTTCGAAGTTCTTAAAAGCATGCAATTTATTAATGAATATGCATTTTTTTTTTTTTTTTTTTGCAATTTGTGCAATTAGCCCCAAATTTATTTAAGATGTCATTCTTTAAAATAATAAGATTTTTTATTCCCTACAATATACAAAATTTTGATGCAACAAGAAGAGCTTTAAAAAATTTAATTTAATAATTATATTTTGAAACTTTCATAAAATTAAATTACAAATAAGTTTAAAGAATTTATCAATATGAAATTTAAATTAATATTATATTTAGAGATAAATAAAACTGATAATGCACACAGAGCATATCAAAATACATTTAAATAATCGGAAAGACGCAGAAATTTATTTATGCTAAAGCAGTAAATTCAGTATTGAATATACTGCTTTAGCATAAATAAAATCAACCATGAAACGGTAACAGTAAAAATTAAAAAAATATTTTTTGCAAATCATTGTGCAAATTTGTAATTTAACAGAATAATTTTAATATTTAAAGCAAATGCATATTGTTTGAAATAATTTTATCATATTTCATTGCAAATGTAACATTAAAAAAATTTTATTTTCTTAAAAATTCATAACAGCTGTCACGAAATATAGGTTAAACACAATTGACTTTCATGACTGAATTAAAATTATATCATTTGTAAATAATGTATCATATTTATCATTACTTCATTATACGATACTGTTAATATGATATTTTTATTATTTTCATAAAAATTCATTAATGGCAGAATAAAAAATTAAAAATTCTTTTTCAACAATCTTTGTTTTAACACATATGCAGCCAGTGTAGTTTTATATTTCCTACAAACATGGATTCAAATGCAAACGCGCTTGCCAATCATTAGATTGAATATTAAATGATTAATCTGTTAACCTATATCAAAGTATCGTTAAGAATGGAAAGTTATCATAAGGAATAGAAAGAATCATAAGGAACAGAAATAATCATAAGGAATAGAAAGTTAAAAATATTTTTAAATGACCGAGTGTTTTAGAAAAATATTTTACACCTATTCACTTTAAAGGGTGTTTTAAAGAAAAATTCATAGCAAATATTTCATATATAGATGTATTACATTACTAATATTACTTATACTCAGTGATGAGTATCTCAATATGTTTCTTTGTAAATATAATAATTTGGTTTTCCATCAGACTTATTTTTGATTTCGATAAGTTATATATATTTTTACATTCCTATTTCTTTAATTTAAATTTTACTAAGAATTTTTTCACTTGACAACAACACTATTGAAACTTTAGCATTATAGTAAAATCTATTAAAATTCGTGATTTATTTTTGCATAGAAAATAAAGGAGTTTGATAAATCAGTGTTACTGGTGTATAGCTTTCACCATAATTTTAAAGTTTTGTAAAACCAAGTTTTTAAATATTTTATTGTCTTTTATTAATACTCACTTTACTTACTCATTACATCGTAATAATCAGAAAAAAGGAAATATGCTTATTTTTCTATTGTTATCTACGTTTTGTTATTACATTAAAAACCTGGGAAAAAATTAAAATTCCTTGAGAGAAAAACAAAATTATCATTAGAAATAATTATATTCAATTTTAACTGATAACATACAAAAATTTAATATTATTTTCATTTCTGTATATAATTACTGATTTTATTTTATGCATAAATACATATGCTTTCTTCCTGCTGAATTTTGTGTCAATCAAAGCTGTATTTGTTGGTTGTTTTTGCATTTAACTTTTGGAAGTGAATGTATAAACATAAATTATAAAGAGCTAAAAATATATGGTAAGAGAGCTTAGCATTTGCCGTATAAATCAAATACCCGAACTTTGAGCAAGAAGCAAAGATTTGAAACTGAAATTAATAAAATGTAAATGGTAACTTTATCATAAAGAAAATATTTATAAAATTATGATGTTTCATGTGAATATACTTTAATGCTATTAATGGAACGTTTTTTAAATATTGCCATTAAAAATTATTTAAATTTTAAATAATTAACTAAAATATATATTTACGGATTTAGAGTAATATATATTAGTAATAATTTCTACTCTTATTTCTATTAATATAGACTTCAAACTAAGAATAAGGACTTAATATTACGTATTATGTTAAGAAAGATGTCTTTTGATATATTGAAAAGGTTACTTTTCTAAAACGAACCAGAAATTCTGTGTAAATGAGTTATTGATATTCTGTTTCTTTGAAAGTCATATATATATATTCTGGAAAAGAAATTTCAGTTTAATCATGTCAAAAATTTCTATAAAAATTCTTGAAAGAATATGTCTTTCTTTAATTAGAAACATTTTACATCATTTCGTAATTAAAATCATGCAATAACAAAATATTTCTCCGAATACGTTTAGCGACAATTTTATTTTCTAAATATAAATAAAATAAATATCAAAATTTGAATATATTTAAGTTAAATATACTCTAAGATTTATTTGCAAATTAATTAAAAATATCAGAATGATTTCAAAATGTTAACGCAGTTTTCAAGAGGTAAATAAGACACAATTGGATTAAATATAAAGTATTTATATTTAATACAAATACATACAAGTACATACATACAATACATACAAATGCATACAAGTATTTAAATACAAATAGGAAATGATTGTATCGTTTCTTACATGAAATTAACACATCTTCTTTCATATTGGGTAAACAATTTCGTATTTAATATTTTCTTGAATAGTAAAAAATAGCAATATTTAATCAGATTTTCTTTAAAGAAATATTTTGGAATTTATTTGAGTTATATAACTATAAGTATTTTTAAGAAAAATAGTTGTAAGCATTTAGGAGCTACTAAAACATTTCTTTTGAAATATGAAAAGCATAATATGTTTAAAAAATCAGAAAAGTTATACTGGATCATTGATTTTTAATGCAAAATGTAAAAAAAATGTACGTTGAAAGGATGAATTTAAAAGTAATTTCTCCTACTTTTGATGTTAAATAGATATTTGAAAAGATTTATTTTTCCAGCTGTGTATTTCATGTGAATATTTTTATCTGTGTTATTCAAGAAACATATTTTCAAAACATAAAGTTTTTAATGAAATTACGAAACATTTTATTTGGTTTCCTGGGTACGTTTTTGTAAGTTTAAAAGTTAAGCTTATAAAAGCATAAAAAATATATAAAACCATATATTTTTATAAGTGTTTGTTCAAATTGATATTCGGGCAACGTAAGTTATAAAAAATAGTAATATTTTTCTAGTTTAATTTATGATAAATGTGTTTTAGTACTTGAAAAATTAAAAAAAATAGTGTTAAACTCGCTGAAACTGTATCAAGTTACCTCTTTCTTTTTGTAATGATAACTGTTGTTTTACAACAGTTATCATTACAACTGATTACTGATTGTTTTACACTAGTAAAAATAAAAATATATAATTTTAGAATAAACACTATGTGTAAATACAAATTTGTGAATATGTTTAAAGAAAGAGAGAGATAGTATTGATAAGAAATATACTGAAACAAATAAGAATAAAAACTAATAAGAAATTAATGGAAAGAAATTAATAAAAACTAATGGAAAGATTTTATTATTATTAAGTCATAATTACATCAAATGTTTAATAAGTCGAAATTTAATGTAGAACTAATATTAGTTCTTATTGTTAAATTCAATATATATATATATATATATATATATATATATATATATATATATATATATATATATATATATATATATATATATATATATATATATATATATATATATATATATATATATATATATATATATATATATATATATATATATATATATATATATATATATATATATATATATATATATATATATATATATATATATATATATATACGATTATGGGACTTGGAATATAAAATATAAATTAAACACTTGGAATATAAATAAATAAAATGAAATGAAAATGAATGAAAAAATGATTTAAACAATGAAGTAATGAATTTAAATAATGTTTGATAATATTTGCAACATTATAACATATTTTGTTACGTGTTTCTCTAAAATATTAACTACATAGAATAAAGATCAATTATATAGAATAAGAGAAATTTATAATGCTCAAAAATAAATAATAAGGAATGTAAAGGTTCAAGATTTCATAAGAAAAAATCTAAGAATATATTCTAAATACTCATTAGAATGCAAGAAATTTTATGGTGTTTCCTTACACGAATTATTAATTTTGTAAGACTAATAAATAATATTCTGTCTATTGTAATCTTGTTTCATTTTTCATATAATGCAGGATTTTTAATTTAAATACAACTTTTAAATCATTATTTTAACTAAAATAAAATTAATGTTGAGATAATTCCTGAATTATGTCTATAGTTCACATGATAAATATGTTTAGTAATTTTAATATTTCTACTACATCTGGAATTTTTGTTTCAGCATTAAAATTAATAAATTTTATTTATTTAATTATGCTATCCATTGGCATCATCCTGCCTTAAAATCTATGATCATTAGTATTTATCACCTCTAATTGTAGCTCAAACTGATTTTAATTTCCTATGACAAATATTAAAAATTATTTAATTTTGTAAATCATGGATGCCATGCTCGAGCGCAAATGATCCGTTATTATGTGTAATTGTTATTTTATAATACTATTTTTGTACCTAGTTAATAAAATCTAAGATTAACTACACAATTAACAATGGAAGTAAATCATTTACCGAGTAATAAATATTCACGCAGAAGAAATAATTTAAGGATAGAGGACTAATGATTATATAACAACTCAAAATCATAATAAGTGGGTGCCAAAATGTTCAATTAATTCTTTTTGGTATTCAAGACATCATTTTCACGAATTTTCTTTAAACTAATGAGATTTTATTCATATTTATCATCACGTTTTTGCATAAAACAAAAAGGAACATGAAAAAAAGTTTCATCTGAAATAGAGATAAAATTGACTATTCGAAATTTATTTTTATATGATCATTAATTTATAAAAATTCTAAAACATTAAACAGTCTGTTAGTAATTATTTCATAGAGAAATTACTTATTTTAAAGAGTTACTTGAGTAGGGAATTTATTTATCTATTATATACTTTAACTATTATTTTTGTTTAGATGTTTCAAGAAATATCTGATTAATAAATAAAAGAATTAAATTTTTGATAAAATGTATTTTCCAAAGACTTGTGCCTGTTTATGAATAATTCATTTGCAAATACTCTTTGCGGTAGTTTATTTTTCACATAAACGATATGTCCTCAATTCCTTCATAGAATAAGGATAATATGATGAAGCATGCAATTTTTTTTATCTATTGTACACTTTAATAGTAATTTGTCTTGATATTTCATGATATATCTAGTTAATCTTTGAAATAACTAAATTATTAAATCTCATTTGTTCATTAAAGCAATTATTCAAATTTCAGTATGTATTAGCTCAACTTTAATTAAATGAAATAAAAATTTAATTTAAGTAACCATAATTTAAAGAAATTAAATTATGAAAAAAATTTAAGAAATCAAGTAAAAAAAGTTGAAGAAAAAATGCTTCTGTAACTTTATGGTTACACAATATTAATATTTATCTAATAGAGTTAAAAATAACATTTATCAATAATTGTGCATTCAATAGTTTCTTCTTTAAAATATTTCATTTAATAATCAATAAAATCATCTAAATATTGATGGAAAATATTTTTTTCGTAAGCCAATATAATAAACTGTAACCATGTTTTAATTAAATTTTCAATTAAGGAAGTATTTCAGGTCCTCCGGAAGAACGCAAAAGGAGAAAGGAAGAGACGAGACGAGAATATCGCGTCTCTTCTATTATTCTTGTGCACTATCTTGCCGCTCTCTTTATATTATAAAATTTATTAAATTACGGAAGTAATTTGATTAAATTTATATGAAGTTATCAAAGAGGAGAATAAAGATCTTATAAGAATCTGAAAGTTAAGGTACATATGGATAACTTGTTAACCAATCAATTTACAAACAGTTTTCACAAAAAATCCTCTAAAAAAACAATATAAGTGTGAACAAAAGATGCAGGAAGAAAATAGAGACACTTTTCAGGCATTAAAAATAAAAATACATGTTCAAGATGATTTTGCTCTTAAGATTAATTAATAATTTATTTTGCCATGTTATTAATATTCTGTAACTTAATTACTCTTATTTACAATAGAATATGGTATATTTTACACCATATATTTTTAAAAAATACAGTATGCATTCATGTATTTCCATATTTAAAATAAAAATTTATAGTTGTATTAAAATATACACAGTGTCACAAAAGTTCATATGTCCGAATGGCACATGTGGTTGGTTCAGGTCATGAGGAGTCAGAATTACATAGCAACATGGACTGGGAGTGCGATCATACAAGTAAAATTGCAGAGAGACATTCAAGTAAAGAAAATATAATAAAGCGTAAAAAATATCATATATAAATAGATCATTAGAATTGCTGAAATTCAACCCTAGCTACTACGCATGCTTCACACCGGTGCCGCGTGGAATCAAGCACTCGTTCGCATTACACAGAAAGGTCCCAGATACGTGGCGCAGCTTCAACAATGGGGTGCATGTACAATGGAACAAGTTGTCATACACATCACACTCAAGTTATACCAAGACGTAAAAAGCCTTAGGTACTTAGATCTGGGGAACGCAGTGACCAAGATCTGCCAATCCAGAGTTCTGAATACGTCAAATGCAGGAAGTGACGTACATTCCGTAGAAATGTGAGGGATTTCCATGTTGTAGGAATCACATGCTGAGGCGCATCGTTGCAGGTAAATCCACAAACAATGCAGGCAATACTTCCAAAAAGTGGCGTAAGAAACTGGTCAGGGTGCTCAGGCATTACATGGAATGATGAGCTCATCCCCAATAATTGCGGTTTAGATATTAACACTGAAATATTATTGACGGCTGCGTGTATTGGGGATTTACACTATAACTGTATCTCTGAGTACTGGTTCACATTTTTTTTTGAAACGACTGATATGACTGCCCGTGATTGCTTCTGCCGTCACTTATCGCCCTCTGATGGAATACCATCGTGTTTTCGCCCCCACCTGTTTTTAAGCAACTTCTGATTTTTCAAAACCTGACATAACCACACTGGCCTTTTGGACATGAACGTTTGGGGCATCCTATATAAATGTTGTACTTTTGTAAATACTCATATTTTAATATATCATAGACAATCTGGATTTTCTTTGTATTTGTTAGCTAAACACACATGTAAACAAACATTAATTTTGAATTTATTCATCGTCAATAGTCTTGCAAAAGAGCATATTGGATAGTTTAGATTTTTTTGCGAACGTAGTTCAACATGTCACTAGAAACAAAGTAGCCACAGTGACTGACAAATAAAAGTGCTTTAAAGAATCAAACAAATTTTCATCAGTTCTAAGAAATGATGTCAGTAAGAAGTAAAAATGTTGTTAAATGCATAAAATAACATAAGATAATTGCATAGAAACTTCTAAATCAAAATAATATAAAAATAGAATATAGAAGCAAATGCTACTTTTATGATATTCAAAAAAAAATAATAATAATAAGTTTCCATTTAAATAATCAAGATCATAATAACAATAACTTTTTGTAAAGCTAACGATATTCAGTGAGTGAATTTAAGTAATTTTTATTGTTGAAATTTCTTACTCATATTATCATTTAATACTAATTGGGGAGATTTAAATTATTTAAAATTACATTCACATTATCAAATATACTTAAGTTTAATATTACATAAATACAGTGAAAGAGGATATCTCATTTATATATATATACATATATATATATATATATATATATATATATGAGATATCATAATATAAACACACACACACACACACACACACACATATATATATATATATATATATATATATATATATATATATATATATATATATATATGTTTCAACCATATATTTAATGGATCAAAAATGTTTAAAATTTACAATACCAGAATTTATATCATATTCAGATTTCATTCATCTGGTATTTTAAATATTAATCACTAAAACCAGTAAAAATTGATAAAGACCTAAATTACTTAAGTATGCTTATTCATTTACTTATTCAATTATTTTTTGGAAAAAAATAACAAGTTTTATCATATGACAATCCATGAAGTATCAATAATTACTTTTTGCGTTTTTCTGCTGTTTTGTTAACTGTTATACTGTTTTCTCATACATTTATTCAAAAACTATGGAAACAAAAAATTGCAAGAATACATCTATTAATAATATATAGAATAAAAGGTAGCTGGTTTTTTTCATTTCAAATTATCGTATCATATACTATAATAGAAAATTAAACGTAAAATTGTTTTTTTATTTAAGAAGTATTTAATTTTAGAATTTTGAACAGTTAGAACCTACAGAAGTATTTACATTTTATTAGTAATTAAAGAATAAAGTTCTAAAAAATTCATAAATTAAATTCTCTGTTTGTTTTTCCATTTTATTCAAAACAAATGATCGCTAAAAAATTCTGTATGTTGGAATATTTTTTGAATTGTAAACATTATCATTACATTACTATGAAACAAAATACGAAAAATATCATTATAAATGACATATTTCAGATTTTAGTATTTCTAAAATTATAAATTCGAAATATAAAGGCAATAAAGATTTCAAGTAAAGAATTACAGTTTACCACCAATTTTTTATAAATAATGTACGAGAATATTTTTTTAAATTTAAAATTGCTAAATTTAGATATATGGAATCAATGAATGTACTTTCGTGGAATCTGATTTTTCAACGTGAAAAATGAATATATTCTACTATAAATGACAGATCGAAGGGAAGATTATTTCACATCATCTCTAAAATAAAAGTCAATGAATTTCCTAAAGAGAAATTGTTCCTTTAACTATCAAATTTTCAATAAACATGTCACATCATACTACCTCACTCGAAAATACGTTGCCGTTTATCACTTCGTTAAGTTGGAATCCATTCCTGTTTTTCTGCATGCAAAGAATATTGAAAATTATTCATATGATAATAACTCAAATAAAATAATTTCTTTGTAATTAGAACAAAATTTAGGATTTGTTTTTACAGACGCAAAACAAATTATTTAAAATTATTTCTGCCTTTAGTTGAATCATTTTTAATTAAAAAGAATTGCCAAAAATTATATAAATCATTCCCTATAATATTTTCTAGATTTAATCTTTTGAAACCTTAATATATTATTTGTTCTAAATTAATTTTTAAAAACATAATAATTTTTAAAAAAATGATACTTTTCATTAGAAATTATTTTAAGTTAGATATTTGTAACTAAAAATCTACATTATATATATATATATATATATATATATATATATATATATATAGTATGGAATTTCTCATTCCAGAATCATTTGTAGATTCTTCTAGAAAATGCACCTCAAAAATATGTTTCATCTTTCTAAGTAAAATTGATAAACAGACCATAAAAACATGCAAAATATATAAAGCAAAACTTTAGAAAAATCAAAACACAATATGGTATTTCTCCTCTTTATCTGAAATTTATTTCTGTTTCTTAATCTAAAATTTTAAAAATAGCTTTAAGACTACTCTGAATGATTTTTATAAGTATTTTTAATATATATGAAAATTCTCTTTGCAAATCTGTGAACCCAAGAGTAAGATGTAAGAACTTTAACAAATTTTAACAGAGTAAACACATTTTTTAACCGATATTTTTTCTTGTATCAAACATAGAGTTTGGAGTATGAGTTAAGTGGAAGCCGTTTATAGTTTTACTCTTAGCTGTTACTTCTGCGCATTACTACTTGAAAATTACATTCAATGAGCAGCGTGCACATTATATAAAAAATGAGAATTGACAGATAAGTATGCAGAAGAAAAAACAAGTGCCTTATCAGAAAGTGGACATCAGTCAAACAGTCTATTAAACATGAAATTTCCTTTAGGCTGTTTAATTTCTAACATGTAAATTTCTGGACACAGTGGATTCTGCAACATTTGAAATGAGATATATCAATAACAGTGTCTGCCTGACATGAAACTCAGTTAGAAAGTTAAAGTTCTATTAAATCGATAAAAATGCCTTTTAATTTCGTAAGCTCTAATAAAAAATTTGTAACCGCGTGTCATGTAAGGTTAACTAGAAATTATAAAAGTGAACCCGTCGGTCATTTATCCTTTACTAATTGATTTTGCCTTTTATTAGTATATGGAAATGTTTAAAATAGAAACATATTAATTATTTTTATATTGAATGATAAAACCATATATATTATTTTATTATGCACATTTTTTTAAACTGTATATAATAAAAAAACAAGTTATAATTTACGATTGTGTATATATATATATATATATATATATATATATATATATATATATATATATATATATATATATATATATAGATTACAGTTTTTGATAGATTACAGTGATAGATTACAGTTTTTTCTTGACATTAAAGGATTTATCTCTGAGAGACGCGCTGGGTTTAGAACAAATAGTCAGACTCAGACGACAAATCAAAGATAGTTTTCATAAAAAAGAAAGTACTCTTGCAGTCTTTATTGACTTTCAATCAGCGTTTGACCGTGTTTCATGAAAACTGTTACTAAAGAAGGTTCGTCAGATGGGCATCTCTGGACACCTCTTTAAATGGATCTTTGATTTCCTTTCACAATGTTTTATTAACGTAAATTATGGAAATGCTAGATCGGGTTTCGGGCAAACTGCTCATGGTCTCCCTCAAGGTTCTGTTTTAAGCCCTGTTTTGTTCAACTTGATGATTAATGATCTCATATGCAACATCTCGAAGACCTGCCCTGATGTTCAGGTTTTGTTATATGCAGATGATCTGGTCATTTGGAAAACTGGCAATATCTTTCAAATACTAAAGAGGGTTATGAATTCTGCCCTGGACTTTTTATTGAAAAGGACTAATGACAATGAGTTCTCTGTAAACATTGACAAGATCAATTTTGAGTTTTTTACTTTGAGTACTTAACAGTATCAGATTATTTTAAACTTTGATGACAAAGTTTAAAATATATATATTTTATATAAATATACAATATTGCAGATCAATGTATTATGAAGAGAA
The DNA here is from genome assembly GCA_030067965.1 of Latrodectus elegans. Taxonomy (NCBI): domain Eukaryota; kingdom Metazoa; phylum Arthropoda; class Arachnida; order Araneae; family Theridiidae; genus Latrodectus; species Latrodectus elegans. Next base: position 2,739,544 of record CM057812.1, on the reverse strand, counting down.
GAAATTGCCGTATTTCTAGAAGAGGAAAATAGACCGGAAGATGAGAATTTTTGCGATAGTTTATTTGTGATTAAATTAAGCTAATTGGTTGACATATTCGAGAAATTAAATAACTTGGATCTTCAACTGCAAGGAGGAAATACACACATATTGGATACATGTGATAAAATCAATGCTGTTTGTAAGAAATTGGAATTGTGGAGCAGAAATTTAAAGCAAGAAAACTTAACAATATTTGCAAATTTGAATGATTGTATTAAAACTTACAAGGCTGAAGAACAACATGTAAAAGTTGTTTTTGTAACATTTGAAAATCATTTAGCATGCTAGCAAAGAATTTTAAAAGTATTTTCTTGATGACGATAAACTGATATCAAGTTACAAGTGGGTTAGAGATCCATTTCAAAATACTCCCGAAGGACTCTCAATTGAAGAGGAAAAAACCTTCACAGACTTCAACCAAAAGAAAATTGAGTAATAAATCACTCTTTGAATTTCGGGAAGGAGTGGATGATGAGTTTTCAGCACTAAAAACAAGGTAATTTTGCCTTCTACTACCATTTTCAACATCTTACCTTTGCGAAACTGGATTTCCTGCGATAGCTTCTTTGAAGACAAAATATAGATCTCAGCTAAAGATCTCAGCTCTAGTAAAAGAACTAAGAATGTCTATTTCTAATATTAAACCCTCCTTCGAAAAACTTTGCTCTGAAAGACAGGCCCAAGAAAGTCACTAATAATTATTAAATTTGTTTTTAATTTAGTAAGTTGTTTTAGTTTAATAAGTTAATTATTAAATATGTCGAAATGTATTTTGTTTTGTATGTGTGTGTGTGTTCTTTCCTATCAGTCACTTAATCAATATTTTTAAGTAATATTTTCTCTTGGATATTCTAGCGCGCGTCTCCCTAGTGGGTGTGCCCCACAGGTTGAGAATCACTGTATTAATGATTCTATTAAAATACGAGTATAAGATTTGAGTAAAATAATAATATTTTCGTCTTCATGAATATAAGAATATTGCTTCCTTCAGCTGCGTAATGGAAATTTATTAAATTTACACTTTGAAGGAAAAGAAAAACATATTGTTTTTACATTAGTAACTTTTCTTATTAGATACATAAATTACATTTAAGGATAAAAATAAAATTTTAAGTTTTTGAAATCATAGGTCAATGACAGTTTGTCTACAAATTATTGAAAAAAGTACGCGCATTTCTTACTTTCAAATTAATGCACAATATTACAAAAATTATAGAGCCCACAAGTATCACTTGATTAATTTAATAATGAATATACTTAAAAATCTTTAATATTAAAATGTATTTTGCATTTACTTTTTCATAATATACATAATGGTTATGATAATTGAATAAGAAAAAAGTATTGTGCAGTAAAACGTAGGAAAATATTTTAAAGAAAATTTTACTTCAATGCGTTAATTAACTCATTTGAAATATTATAGTTACTAGTATTACAGAAAAGTGCTTTTGAAAATTTATTACACGCATTGAATGTTAAGTATCTCTTTCAACGTTATTGAGTTTGAACGTTATCTATGCAGCGTTATTGAGTGTCTAAATTAACATCATCAGATTCGTTTCTAATTCAGCTTAAAATTTAAAGTTTGATATTCAGTAAAATTAAAAAAACCGTAAAATAACTTCATTTAAAATAATATATGATGTAAAGCCAGGCCGAGAACTTCTCGATGATTTGCCAACGTTTTAGAAACAAACAAGCGATAAAAAGAATTCTACTACTATCGATCCTAAATTTACAAGCTTAATTTCCTCACATTTACAAAAGTCTTAGTTGTCTCACAATCCAGCAAATTTTATAATTGTATTTCGTAACACTTTGCATTGATTTATAAAAATTAAATGTATGAATAAATTATTGAATAGGAAGCAGATGAAGGATAACATGAAACAAACAAATCCTGCTTGGTCAATAAATAATCAGTTTTCAACAAAAAAAATGTTACATTTTATAAACATATTACAGATATTTAAAGATATAACTGTATTTAAGGAGTTAAAAAGCAAAGGAAAAATTATTTCTAGCATTTAAATTTAGAAGTCTCAGTTCAAGCAGTTAGATTTTGGATTTTACAAAAATGAAATGTAAACTAATGAACTTCAATTAATTTAGATAAAATAAAATATGTTAATTATTTTCTAACATTAATTTTTTAGGAAGTAATAGTGTTAAACTATTTCAAATTATTAAAAACTTAAATAAAATAGACGTACGTAGAAAATTCCAATATTTGCACTCGGCTACATTCCGATAAATACTGGACATAATACAATAATTAAAATAACAATAAACTTATATAAAGTAAAAATTGCTGTATGCAGGATAACTTCGAATCTTGAGAAATCAAGATTCGTTACATCTCAAATAGAAATAGACTGCCTGATTTTATGTATAAACACTTCATGTATGATTATATTAGTATTTACATAAAAATAAAAAACACAAATGAATATGCAATAAAACTGATATTTTCATTAAAAAATCAAATTATATTCAAAGTAATTAATATTTTATCATCCTAGCACTATTAGATAATTAATAATAAATATTCTACTCTTTGGAACATTAAATGCTAATGAATCAATTAATTTTCATTTGAATGCAACTAAAGTACTCGAGTAGACTACAGAGAGAAAAAAATATTGCATGTCGCATCTACAATTTTAAGGAACATCTTGCTATCATGAGGTCATCATGTATCGATAGAGATTTCTGCTCAATTGCGTACGATTCTAAATCATTTTTAGTTCGTTTTCACAGCACTATGATGGTCCACTAATGCATCGAGGATGCTTTGCGACATCCCCTTATCTTCAAGAAGTTACTAATGCTCTTTATAAATAGGGCCTAACTATACACTGATTGCAACTGCTAACGTGTTTTCCAAGGTGTACATGTTCTTCCGTGTACACAGTACTTTTCAATCTCTCACTTATGTGAAACATTTGGCATGCAGTTAGATCATTTGCAATCCTGTCCCTGTTGACTTCAGGAGTGAAACTATGGAAAACGGTAACAAGAATTAAAGAATCAATACTCAGTGTACTCTCATAACTTGTATGGCTGTTTCACAGTCAAGATAGGGATCACCATCAAGATGAGTTCTAAGTTTTACTGAGCCAAATTTGTTCCCAGTCTGTATTATGAACATCATTTTGAAATGATAATTCATCGTGTTGTTTAGTTTTATTTTAATTGAAAAGCAGGATGAGTAACTATTGTAATATAAATAATTAAATTTATTGTAAATTAGAAATAATGCTTACGAATATATAATAATAAATGATAATCTAACATTTTAATATGAAAGTGCAAATACACACAGATATTCGTTGCATATATGCATACATAAAAGATGAGAATGGACCCCGTACTGTACTACTTGGTTATCGGGTTTAAGTCCACTCATAAGTGAGTGAGTGCACACTCTATTGGCCAGAAGATGGTCCCCCACTTGTACCGCCACCCCATCATGCTATTCAGAATAAAAGATTTACAATGGTTAAGCTCTTGTATTAGGTTACAGATTACTTGTAGAGAAGGATGACAGCATAAGTAGGAATGATTGAAAATAATAAAACCTTTAAGGGGGAGTATTAAAAAGTATAAATAAATAAGACAAGAAAACTTGTATACAGTGTTTCATTTGAGAAGTCTTTAACTAAAAGTTTAAGTTTGTTGCAACTATATTTGTTGCAAGGAAACAAAAAAATAGAGAATTTCATTTAAATTTTTTTAACAGTGTTGGGCATTGGGTGACTAAATCTTTGCCACAATATGACCGGAAACTTCTACTTATTTATCGTTACTTAGTGGGCTCCTGTGAGCCACGTCACAGAGGCGAGAAGCACTACCCCAACCATACCACCACAAACTCATTTATAGAGTAAGCCACATTTACTAATCATCTCATGAGAAACGACAGAGAGAAAGAAACATACATGGTTGAACCAGTATTCGAATCTGCGACCCACAGTCTAGGAGTCAGACTTTAACCACTCAGCCATTGGTCACCTTCATTTAAAAAAAGGAGAAGTTAGCATCCAAATAAAAAATAAGCATTTAATATGGACACAAAAAATGTTACTATACAAATAATTTAATTTGCAAATGTTTTTCTCATCAATATTTTAAGGAATTTTATAAAGAATAGGCTACATTCGCAGTTTATCTCAGTTAAACTTTAATAACAAACATGTATTTTTAAATACCATGTGTTTTTTTATATTGTGATTACATTTCAAGTTGCTTTGGGTTTCTAATTTAACAAAGCACTCCAAATAACTTCTGATACCATATTATCGACATCCGTTTTCTCAGTTTAGAGAGCTTGATATTCGTGTATTTCAGTATCCCTTGAAATGTTCAATGAAAAAGAGGAACGAATGCGGTCATAAACCAACAAAATATTTCTCAAATTTTTGGTGGTGCGAAAACTTTTGAAATACGAAAAATCTGATTTTTGTAAATACTTTGGTATATATGACACACATGCTTGCAAATATATATATATATATATGTGTGTGTGTGTATTTATAAGAGAATGGAAATAAATTCCATTTCTGAACTCCAAAATGCATTTATGTTTATGGATATTTAAAAGGAAATAATGAGTAATATTTGTCTTGAATTCAAAAGTACAATTATAAAAGATCATTGTTAACACAATAATTTCTGTATTGGAAACATTTGAATATAATTAACGCTAATTATCTTTTCAATATCGAATAGGAGCGTTTCCCTTCAAGTAATGTAAAAGAAATCTTAAAAATTAGATAAATGATAAGAGTTTCACAACACAATAAATTTACAGGGATATTTATGTTTATTCAATTTACATCATATAAAGCAATAAAAAGAATCAAAGCTTTATGTAATCTTTTATCAGTGATTTGTGTATGGCTGAATTATACAGAGGAATGGTCAGCTCTCTGATCATGAGTTTATCTCTCCCGGGGTATTTTTTATAAAAGAATGTGTGCTTAATGTGATTCATTATCTGCTATAATCTGTATGTCCTACTTCAATCAGATTTTGCAAATTTACTGTGCTATTTAAAAAAATATGTGGAAACATTGTAATAACTGTAGCGCAGCAAAGTTTATTTTTTGATTCTATAATCTTTCAAAGTGTGCCACAATTACAAATGTCTTAAAATCATTTTATTAAAACAGTTTTTTTAAATTTATATCTACTGAAAATATTAGCCTATAACATTGAAAAGTGCCTTTAAAGATTATGCCGTAAAAGTATCAAAATAGTTTGCTTAAAAGACTTTTCACATGATTCCAATTAGGAACATGCTAAGTTCTAGAACAAAAACGAAATTAGAATTTTCTATGGAATTCGAGCAAATCTCAAATTTTTCCGCATTCTGTCTCTTTCAGAATTAAAAATAACATAAATAACTATAGAGAGAAAGATCACATTAATTACAAAAATGTTTTTATCCTACAATTAAACATGTGTGTAGGGTAAAAAGTTAATTAATGATGGAACTTTAATGGGCAAAATAACTTTCTAAACTTATATAAAGCTAAGTTATTAACTTGATAAATATTAGATTAAATAAACTTTTCATATATTTTATGTCTAGTATATGCTATGGAATTTTTCTAATTATATGTTGCCTTTATAATCAATATTTTTGATAAATATAATTTTTAAAATCATTATTTTACAGTTTTAGAGCTATTTGACAATATTTTTCAATTTAAAAATATTTCATCAAAAGTAAATGAAATTTAAATATTTTTATAATTAAGGTTTAAAATTTAACTTCATTTACAGATTTTGTACTTATTAAGTTAAATATGTGTATCTCATTCTAGAAGAATTTTTTTTCCCTTATTCGTTTCAGAAATCACTTATTAAATCGAAGTAAAAGAAATCAGTCTATTTAGAATGAATATGATGTCCTTCATGTCATGAAATCATTTCAATGATATAAATTTCACATTTATAGTTAAAATAATAGCAAAACAAGCAATTAATCAATTTATTCTACTATTATTAACATATATATATATATATATATATATATATATATATATATATATATATATATATATATATATATATATATAAGTGTTAATAATAGTAGAATAAATTGATTTCATATATAATTCATATATAATCAACCCTCCTATAACGCGGTGAATGCGTACCGTGTTATATGGAAACCGCGCTATAAGAAACTCGGTTTTAACCGTACAAACCAGGCTAATTCGTAGCGCGTTCTATGGAAACCGTAGGCCGCGTTGTATGGAAACCACGCTATCAGAAACTCAGAATTAGTACAAAACAAATCATTCGTGCCGTGTTATATGGAGGCCAATAAATAGAAAAGAGACAAGATAAATTATAAATTATTTTTATTGAATTGAAGAGTTCATATAAGGAAATGATGAAAAAATTAAGCAAAAACTAAATTAAAAAACTGTTTTCCAACAAAAACAAAAAAGACTTATAAAATTATGTTATCTTTCAACACTCATCCTCGCTGTCAGATATGAGTCGCCTAACTCACCTTCTTTTAATGGGCAAAATGTCTTCCTCACGTGTTTCATATTCGCAGTGGTTTCTGATTGTAGCTCTTCTCCACTAAAACCTCTCTACAGGGAGCTGGGCAATTTCCTAACCCTCTTTTAAACTTTTTGCTGCACACCTTTGAATGATCAGTTTGAATAAAATGAAATTTTAATTCTTTCGACAAATTTACCATTTTTTCACATCTTGTAAATCGAGATTTGTCACCCAATCGTTCTTCTTATTTTCGTTTATCAATGCATTTGATGTGTGTGGGTGCATCAATTAATTCCATCAGTTCTGCCTAATCTAAAGTTTCTTCCCCGAGTACCAATTCTCGAACGTCCTGATGGTTTGCTGTAAATTCTTTATCGAACATTTGTTAAACGAGAAGCAATGTTTATTATTTCTGTAACTGGGAGTGAAATTGTAGAATCATGGTGTACTGCTTGAATCATTTGAAGCCAATGAGGTTTCCAACACACATTAAGCGTTGATTGCTTAATTTCCACACAAGCCAATGACACGGTTCTAATACAATTCTTAATTACTCATACAATTAAAAAAAATTATTATTATTTTGCAGGGTTTTTTTTTTGTTTTTTTTTACAATTACAGCATTGTGTATTGTTCTCCAATTATAAACTATAAATTTAGCAGCCCAAAGCTAAGCGAATGGACGGTGCAGACAATATTTTAGAAAAAATTCGTCACCAACGATACGTACTGTGAAAGAGTTCTTAGACGACAGAAACTGATGCCGTAAACGGATATGAGATAAGATTGAATGTTTATAAAACGTATCCAGTTAAAACCATTCATTGGGTGCACGGAAAGAACTGATGGGGCGATGTTGAAAGGAAACCGCACTGTAAGAGTACCGCGTTATAGGAGGGTTGACTGTATATATATATATATATATATATATATATATATATATATATATATATATATTGTCACGTATAGAATAAATGGGAAACTCGTAATGCAAAGCTTTTTATATTACGCAGTTAGTATCATAAAGTTTCATAAATTCATAAAGTTGAGAACTAACTCACATGCGGAGCTACTTGTTCTTTTATGCAACAGCAAATTCTGGAACACCTATTCAATAAATCAAAGAATTTTCTAGAATAATTGCACTTGAAATTAAACTAAATAAATTTCCCCACCACTCGTGCGGGATTCGAACGGTGGCTGATTCAATGGAAATCTGCTGCTTTGACAACTGATCTATGATCACCACGGCTGTAGAACATTTTAATCGGCATTGCTCTCTCTTTTGAAGGACAGCTGTTCCTGCTGTTCTTATATTTACCCATTGTTCTTGGTCTTGAACGAGTCACTGGGCTGGTGTACTAGATCTTGCCAGAAACAGTTGTGTTCTCCTCACCTATTCTGTTCTCCGATGTTGTAGAATCATTATCTGATTGTAGTGTTATGTTGTAGAATCATGATCTAATCATTATCTACTATGATCAACTTGTTTCTAGAGACCGGACTTGTAAGTCACCCAAGGCGATCTATCCCAATACGATGTAACGGCGCTAGAGCAGGTGGTATAAGCATGAGATTTTTTGGTGGCTTTTGTGGAACAGATTTTCTACGCTGACATTCTCGGCAGTGCGTAACATGTCGTCACACACTTCGGTAAAGACCTGGGTAATAAAGCCGCTTCCTTATCTAATCGTATGCTTTGAAACCTCCTAATTGTCCGGCCATAGGTGCATCATGGAATTGCTGCAGAATGTCTTGACGTAAATGCTTACAAATTACAGGAAGCCACATTTTACCTGAGGGATCGAAATTCTTTTTATAAAGTATGTTCTCAATCAGTTGGAAACTTCCCTTCATTGGTTCGGCATTCGGTTCAAAAGCCTGCATTAGTTCAACAAGTCGTGGATCGTTTCTTTGTTCATCAGCAATGTTACCAACACATGTTGTAGATATGATTCCCAAAGATATAGGGTCGTCTACCACTGGATTTCGAGATAAACTGTCAACATCCTTGTGTTTTTTTCAATCTTATAGACGATCGAAATATCGTATTCTTGTAGTCGCAGGGCCCATCGCGTAAGTCTGCAAAAAGGATCCTTTAGACTGGTTAGCCAACATAAAGAATGATGCTCTGTCACGATGGAAAAATGTTTTCCATAGAGATATGGTCTAAATTTGTGTACGGACCATACGGTGGCAATGCACTCTTTTTCAGTCGTAGAATAATTTTTCTCAGATTTTGTTAGAGTCCATAAAGCACAGGTTATGCCTCTTTCCATTCCGCGTTTTATCTGCACCACGATTGCTCCGATACCATAGCCGTTTACGTTTGTATGCAATTCGGTAGTGGCATTTCTTTTGTAATTTCCTAATACTGGGTTCGATATCAGTGCCTCCTTTAATCGATTGAAAGCACCCATCTGCTTACGACCCCAACAAAATTTAGATTCCCCTTTCAATAAAATTTGCAAAGGCTTCGCTTGATGACAAAAATCTTTGATGAAATGTCGGTAATAAGAGCAGAGTCCTAGAAAATATCTGACATCATTAACATTTTTGGGAGCCGGAAAACAATTCACAGCTTTTACTTTTTCAGGGTCCAGTTGAATACTTCCTTCCGATGCTAAGTGTCCTAGAATCTTAATCAGTTGAGGCTCGAAGAGGCATTTTTTGGATTCAGAATCAGACCAGCTTCCTTTATGCAATTAAGTACGACATACAGGCGCTTCAGATGGATCGTCGAAGTTCTCAGAGAACACGACAACGTCGTCGAGACAGCAGAGACACATGCTCCATTTCATGTGCCGATTGTCTCTCATTCTAGTAGATTGTATATCATTCTTTCAAAGGTTGCTGGTTAATAATACAGACCAAAGGGCATTACTTGAACTCATAAAGTCCTTATGGTGTGATAAAAGCCGTCTTTTCACGGTCTGTCTCGTCCACTTCAATTTACCAATCAACAGAATAAAGATCTATGAATGAAAAGAACTTGATTCTTTTAAACTGTCTAAGGTGTCTTTAATACGTGGAGTGGGTGAGCGACTTTCTTCGTGATTTTGCTTAGATGTCGATAGTCTACGCAAAACCGCCAACTCTGCCATACTTTATTCTTACAAGTACAACTAGTGATGACCATGGACTCTCTGATGGTTGAGTAATGCCTCTGTGTAGCATCTCTTCTACTTCTTGTATAATTCGGCATTAAGCTGGGATACTCTGTATGCCGGTTGGCTAATCGGTAAGTGATCACCAGTGGTAATCTGATGTTTAACATTCACTTTAGCTCGGGTTCTCCTCAATTGGTCAAAAATTGCAGGAAATTCAGACAATAATTTAAGAAGTTGCCATTTTCGTTCGACTGTGAGATCTGGTGACAACACTTGAGAATAATCGACCATAAGTGGACTATCTTTCGTCTTGGTGAACAAACAACCAAGCGTATTTGATACGCCGTTCACATAATTTCCATCAAAGGCCTCCGCGTATCCTACATACATACCATTTGAAATAAATTTGGCTTCTACTTGAGCACTTTTATCCACATGTCAGCTTTACCATAACAAAACGTTAGTATTGTAGAGGGAACAGCCACTTCTTTGTTTAGCAGTAGTAGTCTACTTCCTTCCACTATTACATCTGTAGCGGCATAAATTTCTGAATTCGTAATGAATATTTTAGCTACAGAGCGTGGAGGTACGATCAATCTTAGATGGTATTCACTAGCCAAATTCCAGAAGAGGAAATGTCCTCCACAATACCATCAAACGTGAGCTCTGATCGGCCACAATCGACTCCTCCTCCAAAGCTTTTCAAGAAGTCCCAGCTAAGTACAACATCGCGACTGTATTGTGTCATAACTGTAAATTCAAAAGGACGTATCAGGCTATTAATGTTTAATCGGAGGATGCATTTCCCCCTTGGTTGTACTTGACTGCCGTTGGCCTCAATGAGAATAACGTTTTCGTCAGTTGGGAGCATAACTTTTTGTAGTGGACGTCGATATTGATATGGGGTAATAGAAAATGATGCACCGGAATCCACGATTGAACGTATTGGTTGTTGGTCAATGTTTAGCTTCAGATAATTTTTCGTCATCTTTGCAGCAGAGGGAGTATTTTGCTTTTCAGTGGCTTCACCTCCGAGAAAGGACGTGGTGTTTAGTTTTCCTCATTCTTCAGCCAGGGGAGATACTGGAATGTATATACGGCAATGGAGATCTGAAGCGGCGAGTAGGTGATAGACTTCAGACAGGGCTAGGCAACGGACTCTTGCATAGTTTTTGTTGAATTTATTGGCGTGTGAGAGATACTGGAATCAATACCAGGCGCCTCTACCAAAGTTGTCGCACAGAATAATTGGGAAACTCATAAGGCAAAGCTTTTTATATACTATATTTCACAGTTAGAATTCTTTCACAAAGGTGAGAACTAAACATTCTGAGCTATTTGCTCTTTTATACGAGAACAGAAAATTCTGGAACACTGTTCCAGTAAATCAAAAAATTTTCTAGAATAGTTGCACTTGAAATTAAATTCTAAACATTTCCACACCACTCTTGCGGGATTCGAACGTTGGCAGTAGAACGTTTTAATCAGCAATATATAGATCTATATACACATCCTTATTTTCAATGAAGTAGAAATGCTTATGCAAGGAATAGAACAGCATAATATATGACCTGAAGGTCTTAAATCACATTAGGATCATTTTCATACGAGGCAAAATTCATAAAAATTTCAATTTTCTTAAAATGTTGCAAAAGCATTCCTTACGAAATATTTTCTTTAAAACGATGAAACCATTACAAAATAATTGATGATTTCAATCTTTTCAAGAAAATATTAATGAAACATTTGAAAGAAAATACTATTTAGCAGCTTAGATTGAAAACATATCATATTATAAAATCTAATGACTAACAACTCATGAAAGAAACAATGAACGATTTTATCTCCTCACGTGGGGATTGAGGTGCACGCTGAAAGAGCCACTGCCTCCCTGGAGGGCCCTTCATAAACAGTGGGCCACATTCAAATGCCACAAGAAAGGTCACTCGGAAAAATCAAAAGCATTCATCTTCGCAGATGTGCAAGCGGAAGAACATTTTGATGTATGTAGAAAGTATAATTTATGCTGAAACATATTATCAAAATACATTTTAAATATATTATCATTACATCTACCATAAAATACTTTTTAGTGTCTGATTTTTTGACAAATTATCCTTAATATTTTTTTATTTCTCCATATTGTAGCAAAAAAATCCCCGCGCAAACAATTAGCTATTTTCTCGAATAAAAAAATAACAAATTATGAAAGATGATGTAGATATTATGCCCCATAAAAAATAGCGGAAACTCCAGAGTATTAAAATAATTACTTCAACAGTTAAATAAAAATATTGATTTTCCATTTGAAGATTATACGTTATTTGAACAATTTTTATCTTATGTTAAATTCAACAATGGTTTCTGTAAACATTCATGCTCATCAAGATGAAAGAAATAAGAGATGGGAGCTATCATCCTTTGAAATTCAAACATACTTATAAGAAAAATGAAAAATTATTTATCAAGAATTACCAATGTCAATGTGATAATTGAACAATATTATTAATATTAGTTCAAAAAGTTTATATCAACTGCAGAAGGTAATGTGTTAATCAAAGTAATAATAAATGGGAATACAAAGTGAAAATCAAAGCAGTTATCCCAGTAATGAATTCATCATTGACATACTTTCGTCGTAGTGCTGCTGACAAACAAAGCAATGGCTACCAGTTTCATTGGAAATGGGTAGGAAAAGTAAAATTTCTGAAGGAAAAATTATATTAATTAGAACAACAAACTATGTACACAAAAGGTAGTAAATAATTTAAAATAATTGGGAAATGTAACATACATAAAATACAAAAATAAAACAGATAACACTGAATTTCACAAAATAGGAACATCCAAGGGAGTGAGTATTTATGCTTTTAATGACCATTTTACCGCTTATCATTCCTTCATCAAACCTATAACTTTAAACATCGATCATGTACATAGTGCATGCCTACAGATGTTTATTGCAGCAAGAACAGGAGTTTCCTTGTCAAATATCTCAAAAGACCCTATTTTAGCTCAAGATGCTTTGGCAATTGGAATGCTTTGCTATATCCCTCCAAACACACAAATTATCGTGATTTTTATTCAAAACTTCTTTGTAAATCCTCCTTGCCAATCGACTTTCCCAGCTAATATCTAAAATAATCAACAGATTGCTTTAGCTCAAACTTCTTTAAAACCACCTTTAGTAACCATACCACTTTGCTAGATAACATCTTAAATATTCAATTTAATGAATTATACTTCAAACGTTTTTGTAAAACTTTAATAACTTTTTGTTTTTATTTTTTAATTTTAGAGTAAATACAAAACATTTTTGTGTTTCATTTTATAAATAATCAATGTTTAAAAATTAGTTTTGCGGTATGAAGAACTGTTATCACACAATTGAACTTTTCATTACGAAAATAATCTGCAACACAAACTTCGTAACATTATATTGAAAACAATATTGTTATTCGAGAAGATATTTTCGTCAACAAATCATGTAATTCCAAGTTAGAAAAAATATATCTTATGATTAAATTTTGCAGCGTAATCATTATCTGATTCCTATAACGTAGATAATATTTTAATATGCTCATCGAAAGAAAAAAAGGAAAACGATACACTTAAATTGTGATGAATTGAAATTTTACAAGAATTAAAACAATTTTTATCGTTAATTAATAATAAAAATGGTGGATCTACTATGCAAATTATCGTGTGCAATGAATTTCGGTTAAAAAAAAACGATTGAATTAATTAAAATATTAATTTCTTTAGAGTTTAACGAAAAATTACATTCCATTCATAAAAAAGATAACTTTGATAATTCCAATGCAATAATTCCTGAAATTTTACTGTTAAGTAAAAAAAGAAATGATTAAGCAAACGCAAGAAAATCGAGCAAAGAGAATTATATAAGAATATAACTTATTCTCTATAATAAATTTTTAAGAGATTTTTCAATAAATGTAAGCAGAAATGATTCATTAAACTCAAACATGCTCCAAGTACTGTAGTATTTATTTGAAATGGTTTTCGGCATCCTTATGTGACTTGCAGTCATAACATTTACAAGATAAATGGTATTTTTGTTAATTTTCTAGTCTTAAAAAGTTTAAAAATAAATAAGTCTTGTTTACTTGTTTAATTATTTGTCTACTAAGCAAAACCAGCAGTTGGGTAAGTATTATTGTGATTGTCTAAGTATGTTGTGAAGAATTGTGGTTATATGTTTTTGTCTATTCTAAAATGTCCATCAACATTTCTCTGTATTACTAATAATTTAACAATGTAATTAAGTTCCGAATTCTCTTAATTTAATTCTTAATATTTAAACATCCTTAAAAGGGAACGTTTAACATTTAATAAAAATTGAAACGTAAGCTTTCTTTTCAGAGATTAACATATTTTTTATGCCAACAATTATTAATTTTCTCATAAAATTAATTATTTAATTTAAAAATGATTAAAATGATTTGTTAATTATTTAATCATACTTATAATTTTTTCTGTGAAATTACAAACAAAATGCTCATGACAATGTTTTGAAAGCCATACATGCCTTTTATACTTTTCACGTTGTCTGACGTAATGTAAAATAAATCTTCTATGATAATAGTAAATTAATTGTGGGTAAAAATGAAATTGATGTTGACTTCTTGTGTTTGATTTCATGTTCATGAAGAATGTTTGCATTTTAAAATCTTTGTTCTTACACACACACACACACACGTATATATATATATATATTTCCATTACTGCTTTTAAAATCTATTTTATATTTAATTCATTGAGGAAACATTATACTTGCTGGAAATAATACGCTTAAAAATAGTTTAAAAAAAAGTAAGATTCTATAAAACATATTTTGAAAGCATACATATTCAATGTCAAATATGGAAGTAATAAATTTTCACTTTTTCGAGAAAAAGTTTCATTTTAGAATTAAAGAAATATGTGTGACATATGTATTTCAGATAAATCATTTTTTACCAGGAAAATCATTTTGCACCATGAAAATTTTCAATTTATTCTAAGTTTTAATATTTAAAAAAATAAAAGAACAATGTTGTTGTAAAAATTAAAATATATTTTTACATTTATTAGTTATTAAGTTCAAAATTGTTATGAAATGTGAAAACTGCAATATATTCATTCCTAAAAAGTATCCTTGAAAGCAACTTAGGGTAATTTTATATAGTAAATATTATTATTAATATTATAATAATATACCTCATGTGTTATTTTAGCATAGCAATTAATATTACTTGTCCATTAATATTAATGTTTCAAATAATATTATTTAAAATATATTTTCGTAATATTTTGCACAATATTATGTAATAATATTACGAAAATATATTATTATTTTGTAAATATTTATAAAAGTAATAATATATTTTCATAGTATTATTACTTTCTTAAATATTTATTTACATTGGTAATTCAACTTTTATCTAAATATTCTATTCTCATTTTTTTAAAAAAATATTCTTCTCAGAAATGAATTTAACATTACTTATGGAAAAAAAATGAAGAGATCTGTAATATTACATTTCCTAAAAAACTTATTTAACGACATTCCGTGCAATTTATCTTTTTGATCTTCCCTTACTTATAAGTAAGCAGACGTTTCTGAATATAGCATTAAATATTAATCACAGTTCGGGAACTGGAAACAAATGTCTGGTTATAGTTAATGGCTTATTATTTTTGAACAGCACAGTAATTAATGACTTTACGTTTAACAATGTTTTTCATCATATTTTACTAAAATTGCCTTTCCCAAATATGATCTATTATCGTAAATAAATTTCGAGTTAAAATATGCCTATTATGTTAATATGCCATATTTTTGACAACTGGTTATAATACTGTTGCTAGCAAGGAATGTTATACTAAAACTAAAGTCTATTATACAACTATTGAACAAACTTTTTAAAATATTAGAGTACCTTAAGCAAATAAGCATAAAAAATCTTATTACTTAGTATAATATGTATAATATATATATATATATATATATATATATATATATATATATATATATATATATATATATATACATACATATTAAAATTTTTAAACATATCAACACAACTGAGAAATAAGAAAAAATACTCAACTTTAGTAGAAGAGAGAGAGAGAGAGAGAAGCAAAAAATTAATCTTATGAAAATAACTTCCCCTTTCCAACATTGATTGGGCGCCAAACAAAGAAAGCGCGCCATTTCACATGTGATTTATCGCGATATCTGGAATACAATATCGCATAGTATGATCTTATTACTGTCAGCCTGGACGTCATTCAATCATACTTTAATCTAACAATAAATAAAAGGTTTCAAATATATAGAGTCATTTTCGCTCTCCACAGCTATCAATATCAGATTTGAAAAGTGGCTCGGAAGATGTGATTTATTAGACTGCTATAGAAGGGATAAAAAGAACCACCTTAAATCATTTGAGTACATTGTTACTACCAGAAATATTTGATTGATTTTTTATAATAGAAAACACAATGAATGAAATACAGACAGAAAAGATGCAGCCAATTAAAATTATTATCTTCTATATGAAAATAATCCTCTTATTTTCCTATCTGTATAAATGAAATCGAAGTTAAATCAAAATTAACTCGAGATTGGTTAGAAGTTTGAATTAAAATATGTCAGACTCTGTCGTAAACTTTAAGATTCTTTTCAAAGTTTATATTTTTGAGTTATAATTGATTTGAAACATAATTAACGCTGGTTTAAAGTCCGGGTAAATTTGCTGCTGCAACAATGTTATTTATTTAAGCAGTGACAGATTCGCTTCTGGAACTATTTTCACTGCAAGAAAATCGAAAGGTATTTTTCTCTTTTTAAAATTGTCAACTATGCATCATCGGTAGGAGCAGTAGAATAATATATTTGACATATTAATATTAATGGATAAGTAGAGAAAAAAATCATTAGATTCCCTTTTCTCTCTATATAGCCATAAAAATATTCAAATAATATTATAATTTTTATTACGGTATTTTTATTTATTTGTATTTGAATTAAGTATCAATTTTTAATAACAAATATATTTCACATTCGCGAAAATATCTGTGGTTGAAAGTGAATTCAAATTCGGACAAAAATAGTTTAATATTTAATAATTTCAAAAATAGAGTTTTCCAATATTAAAACATGTATTTGCGTTACTTTTAGGTAAACTATAACATTTAATGTCGCGATGTGCAAAATTCACTTTTTGAGAAAACGATAATTAATTTAATTTTATAAAGTATTTATGAAAAATATTATTAATGTTAAATTGTAGATTTCCTGATTTCAATTTTAAACTAAAAATTTATTTCAAAGGGAGTTTTGATTATTTCCGGATGTCATACAAAGAAAAACCATAATGTAATTTCCAATTCTGCTTATATTGTGTTAAATTTATGTCTGTCTTTTAAGTTCACAAGTAGATTATAAATTTAAATACTTTTTTACTAAATATATATATATATATATATATATATATATATATATATATAGAAGTGTTAAATTTAATGTTTTTATAGTTAAAGTGAAACTTTAGGAAATAAGTTAACTTCATATATTAAGAAATTATTTTCAATTTTCTTTTTTAGCTTCTTCTTTTTTCGGTATGTCATCAATAAAAATATTTGATGTTGTGTTTTTCGTCTTTCTCTCTGTTTCTCCAAATTGGATTTAAATAGATTTCAGAGCAAAAGGCATACTTTCAGCTAGTAAAGGGGTAGAATGTAATAGAAAATATATGTAATAAATAAGATTAAGTCTTATGTTGCTTTTGTAAAATGTTTGGACAGATATATTTCGCGCGTATTAAGAATACAGGAGAATATAAAGGATTCTTATATATTTAGTAAAATATAAAAAATGCTTATTTAGCAGAGAAGATATCTTTTATATATGTATTATCTATAATAAGACCTCAGAGATTGGGACTGGTGATATATAAATATATGCATATATTAGATAAGTTAGGCAAATTTTCTTTGTTAAATGTCATTGCCTTTTTCTCTTTGTTAAGTAACATCTAACTTTAACGTTTGTTTCCAATATTCACCCTGAAATCCTTCACCATACATACAATTTTAAAACCAATAAATGATGAAGAGGATTAACTCTATTATTTGAAATAATAAATAATCTATGCATATAATGCAAATACTTGTAATTACTAAAGGACTAAATATTTAGTCTTTGATTGCACCATTAAAATATTTTTGAAGTTCCTTAATTTTTCTTGTTTTTTCTTAACGATATGAATACCTATACTCGTTTCTACAACAAATCTTGTAGAAATATCAATGACAAATCTACATTCTTAGACACTCGTAATGCTTAACTCCGAAAGAGGAACTCCCTTACTAAATGCATTAAGGATAGCAATTAAGGAGAAATTATCTCAAATTTTTAACATAGATAAGCAAGTACGTATTTAGTTAAATCAGTATTATTTTGATGGAATTTGATTAAATTCGATTACAATGAACATGAGGGAATTTAGTTATAAATTTAAAAAATCAAATGTAGTAAGTTTTAAAAATTATTTAGCTATTTTGTTTGAGAAACAAGACAGCATCTTAGATTAAAATTTTTGTGTTTACACAAGTCTTAAAAGTAAAGTTACTTCGATAAGTTACTCAATATCATACATTTATAACAAAATTTGAGTAATTAAATTACTTTTGTAACTATACAATTAGAAATGATTTGATGTGGAAATTATTTTGAAATATCACTACAAAATGTAAATTTTTGTTCTTTCATCTTTTCTGTTATTTTTTGGTACAGTATATGTAATAATAAGAGCAATTAGTTTACTTTTTCTATGCATTTAAAAAGTATTGAAAAAGCATATTTATAATGTTTTCTCTTTTTATTTCCACTATTCTATATTTGAAAAAAATTATTTTTTCATGTTAATTATAAATTAGAAAGAGAGGATTCAAAATGGGATATATATATATAGATAGATAGATAGATCGATAGATAGATATACATATACAGCAAGAAATTATTTTCAAATATGCATATATATGGATAACAACTCTAATTTCATTATGGACATTACTACTTTTCACCTTTTGTTCTTTTTTATAATTCACATCTTTATCAGATAATTTGCTTTTGAAAACACTACAATGAGGAACAGCTTACCACATTCTTATTGTCATGTTTTGCTGAATCACAAAGTTAATGCTTTACTTTATGGTACAAAACAATCGGTGAAACGATTAGAATGCTAGCAAAGACCAAATAATTAATTATTGACTATTCAATATCATTAAGAAACACGAAATAATTGAATTACTGATTTCTATGTGAGCAATTAATTACAGTCTGTCAACGAAGCGAAAAAATTCACATTTTAAACTATTTCCATATTTAACATATTTTTAATAACTTTTAATTTATATCAAAATAAATTAGATATTCTTTACTCTTGGGGTAAATAAGTTGAAACATGTTTAAATTATCTGATTTTTAATGAAAAAGATTTCGAACATTTAAACATTCAAAAAGTGCTTTTAGAAATTAATTACTAATTGGGAAAAAATCATTTATTATATAGTAAAAAAACATTCCTTTTGAAAAACAAAATGCCTTTTAAGCTCTAAAATCGAGCATTTTATTAGTGTTAATTTATTAAGCAAAATTTTGTCCCATCAATAAGATTTTCTTATTGATGTCATAAAATAGTGTTATTTAAATTAATGTAGTGTAAATTTAACATTGTTATATTTTACATAAGTTAATTTAAACTTAATCTTGTTTGAATTTAGTTTGTTATATAAATGTAATTTTAAGTTAATTAATAAAATGGTGAAATTAATTGGTGTTATTGAAATATTGGGATATTAAATAATTAATTTCTCCTAAATGTAACTCCAACAATTAACATCAAAATCTAATTATTCTTTCAAGAAAAGGTTTATTTTTAACTGACTGATGGCATTTTTATCAACTTTTTTAATAGTTTTACAAATGAAAAACGTTTTCTATGTGTATTTAAATATATGATTTATTGATAACCATCCATGTAACAAATCATTTTGAAAAATTGAGAACAATATGGTTTAAAGCTACATATTCGTTTTTACGTTGAGTTTCTTACAGCTTTAGGAACATGATATAAAATATATCGTATCTACGGGCATAATTTTTATGTGGGAATATAATTAATATTGGTAAAAAATTTTGGTTTTATGTGATTCATTTTATTTATAATTATTTTAATATCAAGAGTAAATATTTCTTAAAATTTTGTAAGTATTTGTCATCATTTGTGCCTTACATTGATATATTTTTCTATAAAATGCACCTAGAATACATTTTGTTTTTCAAAACTCTTATTTCACAGCAAATATCAAACAAGGTAATATATGGTTGCTTCTGTAAATATCATTTCAGTATCCATTATGATTTTGCGTTTCGAGAGAGTATTTGTATATAAGGGACCTAATGTGACAAGGGAGAAAATCTGGAAAACTTTTTAAATACTACGCCGACAGATGTGCCACCAACGAACAAAAGTGCTGCCTCCACCTCCAGTTGCTCCACAGTGACTGGGATCTAATCTAGGGTTTTCCACTCTGAAGAGAGTTATCCTACTAGGAAGCCCCAGCTAGATTTTAAATATTTTGCTTACATAAAGTAAAAATAAAAATTATCTGTAAAAAATAAAGGAATCACTCTGAAAATCTAAATGTTATCTTGAAATTTTAATTAGCTTATCATTTTTCTTTTTAAAGTTTCATTTAAGATACAAATATCTATAAACTTTAAACTCGATGAATTCTGATAATTCTCTATTTTTTCAAAAAAGTATCTGGTGGGATGGGCTAGCAATTTAACATACTCTTTATAAAAAAGTCAAAACAGTACTGATAATACTATTCAGTGCCCATATTAATGCTAATATTAATGTTATACTATTGCTATAATATAATGTTTTATTATACTATATTAGAGCCTACATTAACTAAATTAATGATGCATTTTATAAAGAAAAACCCTCAACTATTTATCATTCTAAAGGTTTTCTTTAGAATCTTGTGATCAGTATAGAGCTAATACAATTGAAGATTCAATGGCCGTATTTTCAATATATAATGTGATATGACATTATGATTATTTGGAATGCATTCTTGTGTAAAGTTTGCTTTCCCCAATACGACCTAATTCGGCGGGAACAATAGAAATGCTCTATACAAAATAAGGCTTTGCTTGAAATTCTCGATTTCATTCCTATATCCATGATTATCCTTGATATAACCCTTTAAAAACAATCTCAAAAATAGATTACCTGAAAACTTTCTGATAGCCATAATAACTACCCATGTTAAAGAGAAATTTGTCAAATTATCCCATTACAAACCGACTAACTTGTGAATGATTAGTTTTTTTTCTTCCTTAGATTCTGATGTTCTTGTAAGCACTTTTGCGTATACCATTCAACACTGCCATTAGTAGCCTTCAATATTGAGAGCATAGTGGTGAAATATTACTTTGACATCTTAATATTTATAATTTAGTAATTATTCTAACTAAATTGTCCTGAATAGCTTTTAAATTCAATAATGTGGAAAGAAAATCAAGTGCGAAAAATTTAGTAATGCTTCTTATCACTATTAGCAAAATTTTCTTAGTTATTGATTTAATGTCAAATGGATGTGTGTGTGTGTGTGGTAACCATTTTCTCTCACTCAAGGAAACTTAAATGTCATTTGTGATTTTATCAGTTGATTTGTTACTGTGTGTTCCAATCTTATGACAATTTTAAAATATCATTGGAAGAGAAATCAAAGGATTAAATATGTATTTATTACATAATGAAAAAAAACATTATTTTTGTAGGTAAAATATGAAGATTTAGTTTATTTTTCTGCAGAATCTTTATTGATTTTATATTTATTTCATTTATTTTTTTTCAATTAATAGTATTCTTTGCTTTGTAACCATTCCTTGAAAAGATGACGCTTTATCGTGAAATGATAAGAAACAGCAAGCAACAGAAATGTTTTTTCCCTCTGTTTTACTAAGTATTAATGCTATAAGGAAAGGCATTCTTACAAAATAATCCATAGAATTATTTATCCTTGACAGCAATAATAGCTGTGATACGGGTGTTTAAATCAATGGCAGTCGTTAGAAGAATGGATACACCCACTTGCAAACAGACGCTAAATAATTTCACGAAGACACACATTCAGCAACTAGGAGCTCAGCTAATATTTTCTCATGTTGCCTATAGGATCATTCGGCACTTGCAAAAGCACGTTTCTATCTTAAAAAAAAAAATAAATAAATAAATAAAAAATAAAAAAATAAAAATTATTTCATTTTTGATAAATCAAAACTAAGTTTTTTTTTTTTTTTTCAAATTGGTTCTTTTCTTTAGAAAAAGATAAAATTTCTTACAATCTGAATATTAAAGATTATATCATATTGTAAAAAGTTAACTATATTGTAATTGGTAAAAAGTACTTTACTATTGAATGCCGTGATATCTTTTGATAATCGTATTTCTTATAAAACTCATAGAAATACAAACAGTCTAATAAGAGAAATAATTGGGACATAATAAATTATAGAAAATGTAGATTTAAAAGGCATTGGTAAAATTATTCACCCAAAAACTTTATATATGCATTATTTATGAATTGTTTATTTTTATTAAATTTTTTCTTCCTTTTTCAAACTTATCTGAATTTCTAAAATTGGTAATTTTAAAAGAATTAAAATTTACAAATTAAAAAATTTAACTGAAACAAAATCTCTTACACAAAATAAAATCTCTCTGAATAAATCCGTCACTTTTTTGTATAATTTCTGTTACCAAATAATATTATTTTAACTTATCAAAATTAATTTCTTTTTGATGAAATATTTAGCATGGTTGAAGCATTAATATTAATTTCTAAAAGTTATATAAAATTTACTGATATTTCTCCAGCTCTCAGTAATTAATGAACTTTGCTATTCATTTTCTTACCACTAGTAACAGCTTATCTAACTTTTTATCTGAAATAAAAAAAATCTTTAATAATGAAAGTAAAATTTTGTGACTTGATTTATAATACACGTCATACTTTTATTCTGTGAAAACCATTAAAGGTAAACTGATCCTACTATAAATTTTGTTTATTATAAATATAGAGAATTTTTTAACTAAAAATTTCATTCTATTTTATTTTAAATCAATTTTACGCTATAATATTTTAATTTAATACATTTTCCTTTTGGTATTAATATTGAGCAAATTATATTGAGTTGTTCGTGAGAATGTTTTATTTTAAATGAATATATTTCAGCAGTTGTGTTAATTTTTAAGTATAAGCATGTAAATTTTTTACCTTACGTGTTAATTTACTAATTTTTAGAAATTGCTGATTGAAAATATTTAGGAATTGTTTTTTTGAGAGTAGTGAGATTTATATATTTAATATTACCAAATTTAATAGGGTTATTTCCTTTTGTGTTTAAATTTACAGTTCATATTTATATTAATTTAGATTTAGGATTAGTATTATGAATAAGATTTTTTTAATAGGGTGATTGAAAAGTTTTTGATATTGTAATTGAGGGTGACTTTTCATTGTAATAAAAAAAATGGAGAATAAATGTATTTATTAATTTGTAATTTCTTAATAATTTGATAAGAGAAAATTAGCTTATTTTGATACTTTTTTCAAAATCTCTCTATAATATCTGGAATATTTTTATGTTGCTGTCGGATGAGTTGTTTATAGCATTTCATACAATTAATATTTACAATTTGTTAAATTTATGGACCTTTATTCTATATAAAATATAGATCTTGACTTATCATTTTGCTTTATTTTAGGCTTGGATTGTCTACTGAATTTATGATATTTCTAGAAATGGTTTCAAATCACTCTAAGTATAAGTGGAAATGACCTTGTACATAACCTATAAGGAAACAAAAAGGTGGTCTATGAAGAAGAAATTAATTTTCTGCTTCAGTATTGCCATGATATATAAAATACAGTCTGGGAATCGCCTGCACAGCTCTATATGTGTGCTGCATGGAGAGGAAATGTATGCTTCCCCTGATTTCTCAAAATTTTAATCCTCCAATGGATGTTGAAGGTTTGTTTCGTACGCTCTGTCACATTTATATTTCAAAAATTAATGTTTAATTATTTACCGAATTCTATAGACAAGATTACTCAAAATGGAAGCTATCGTTAATTTTTTCAATTAGTGTTACTGCGATAACTTAAATATTATCTTATTGCAAAACTTATAGGTTTTTAATTGTTAATTGTGTTTTTAAATGTATTAGAATTATATTCTTATATCAACTTATATTCTATAAAAGGGCGTAACAAAAATAAAGTATTTTTTTACAAACATCAAATATGAATTCGTGATAGTAAAAATAAAGTTTATGAATGAGAATGAAAATGCAAATATTAAAAACATACAAATTATTTATATCACAAAAATATTTGAATTTAACTTCAGCATTTGACGACTGAAAATGAAAGTTAAAATGCATAACTATGTTATAAATTATAAAATATAAAACAAGAATTAAATGGAACAGTTATTCCAGAATATTATAAGAACTTTGTAATTTCAATATTTTTAGGTACCAATTTCTCCCTCATTTAAAGTAAATTTGATATCTTCAATACAATGTACACTGACAGTTTTGAAAACATGCAGTTTTCGAAATAATTTACTAACTGATTTGATGGGAACAATGAATGTCGATTTGAAAAAGGCTTATGAAAATTTATCTCCAATTTAAATAAATGTCGTAACAGATTTAGTAAATTAGACAGTAATCATAGAAGAAGAAAATGATTAGCCTATTTACATTTTTAAACGATTCCAAATGAGTTGTGAAACAGAATTTCAGTCCTTACTTTTTCTTCAGTGTAAAATTAAATGTGTGTGATTTTTTTATTGAATGAAACATGCATGTTTGGCTTAAGGAAAAATGGCTGTTCATGTTAAACTATGTATACTGATTATGGCTGAAAAGTTAGCCTATTCCATTGATCAATGTCTAACAGATTTAATACTCAATGACAGTAAAAATATTTTAAAGCATAGCTTTAACTTCTTACAAACTCACATTTTGATTTTATAAATGTCTCAGAAGTATTGATTTAAAAGCTTATAATACCAAATATATTTGATCGAAAAAATGTCAACCCCTTGGAATCTATTAGGATGTAAATGCCTTAGTGGTTATGTCTGAAAATACAATTTAGTATTAAACAAAGAATAGATTTAACAAAAATATCAAATAAATATTTTAAGATTTTAGCCAGTCCTGTATATTTTTCCAGCTGTAAAAGTTACTGAATAAAAGTTAAAACATTATTTTTGCTAATAAAAGCTTAGCAATAATGAAAATCTTAAGAAAAACACCATTAAATTAAAGAAACTTGGTGAAAATGTGCTTTGGCTCCCCTGCGTGGCGCATTTTCAAAAAGTCGCCAACTGGCGCGTTTTTGCGTGTTGTCTCGCGGAGTTGAATGCTCCGAGAGACACTACGCAAAAACGGCGACGATCTTTCTATGGCGAAGAAACCAAAAACCGTGTTTTTAACGAATTTCCTCGTTGGTATGGCAACGAAAATAAAAACAATTGTTTTTTTACGAATTGTTTAACAAAAAATACACATATAATTGTATAACAAAATATAACAGAAAAGACAGGATTGCCACAAGGAGTGCATTTAGGATGAAATAGTCAGGGTTACCACGCTTTACGTGTCTATCGCCCATTTGGCAAGAAGGGGGTACCCAAACCACAGATTAACAGCAATTTAAAAATATATATAAGAAGTTTATTGAAATTGTTTTTACATTTTTTCACATAGAGCAAACTGTATTTTATAAAAAGATAAATGCTTTTTCTTATAATGATATTTTTGAAATAATGAATTTATTTAAATATGTATAATATAATGCTTCAACATCCTCTTCATCTTAATTACATATGGTTCTTTATTTTATTTTTGCCAGCATACGTAGCTATACATGTATTGATGATATTTTAATTGCATCAAGTGATGGAGAAAGCACAAATCTGATTTCGAAAGTGTCATTCAGAGATTGAAAAATAATGGGTTAAAAATAAATATTGATAAATGTATACTCGGTCAATGTAAATTTAATTTAGGAGATACACAAATTTCATGAGACTGAGTTGCTCTTCGTCCTGAAAAAATAAAAGCTCTTACTGAATTTCCTTTACCATATAGTTTCATAGGTTTCCTGCTACGCTCAACTTTTATCAAATATTTTTGAGGAATGCAGCGGATGCACCAGCTTGTCTGCATGATTTGGTTACGGGTAAAGTAAAATGCGACAAAACTATTATCATGTGGATCGAAGAAATAAAAAATGCACTTGAGGCATGTAAAAAACTATTCGCTGATGAAACAATTTTAGTATATACTAAACATGACGCTCATTTGTCATTAGTAATAGATGCTTCAGATACTTCCATCAACGGGGTGCTTTAGCAACATAGAGATACCAAACTAGAACATCTTGGTTTTTTCTCTAGAAAATCAAACCATACGGAAGACAAATATAAAACCTACGACCGAGAATTGTTAGCCAATATTCTGCAAGTATGTTTTCCAGACATTTTATTGTGGCTTAAAATTTCGTGGTTTTCACAGATTATAAAGCCTCTAGCATTTGCATTTCAGTGAAGTCATTGTAAAAATTTACCTAAGCAGGTAAAAAATAGTGAGTTTTTGGTAAATTTAAATATGTGATATTCGATTAATGTCAGGATCTACTAATATTGTTACTGATGTTATTTCTCGAACAGAAATAATTAATGTTCCAGTTTCTATTGAATACCATAAAATGGCCGTTTCTCAAAATTCCGATGACGAGTGGAAATCTCTTCTCGAATCAAGCACTCGTCTTGATTTGATGTAGTTAAATTTTTCTGCATCTGAATTCTCAATTTATTGCGATATCTTAACAAAGAAGATAATACTTTACGTTGCAGAGTGATTTCGTTTGAAAGTTTTCGATAAAATCTCTCATTCAGGTGTTAAAACTACTATTCGTTTAGTTAAAGAGCGCTTCATTTGGAAGTCGTTGAGTAAAAATGTTAAGGCCTGGTGCAAAAGTCACATAGCACGCCAAAATTTAAAAAATGCATAGGAACAAAACATTTCCGTTTGGTACATTCAAAGCACCTATTTTCAGATATAATCTCATACGAAAGACAATGTAGGTTCTTTTCCCTCTTCAAAATATTTTAAATATATATTAATTAGGCTTGGCAGATTTTCTAAATGACCAGATGCATTTCCAATGGTAAACCAAATTGCTGAAACTGAGTTGAAAGCGTGCATGCAGATTAGGTAGCGCGTTTTATAGTACCAGAAGTCATAGCTGTTGACTGAGGAACTAATTTTGATGGAGAATTGTTTCGCTTACTGGTTTAATTTCTTGGTAGTGACAAAACTAGTTCTACTACCTTCCACCCGATATTCCAATGACATAGAGGAGAGAATGCACAAACATCTCAAAGTGTCTTAAGTGCCGCGTTATTTTGAGTTATGCCAAAGGTGTTTGAGGTCTGAAGTTTTGCCAGTTTTTTTGCTTGACATGCTGCCCCACTAAAAGAGGATACAGGTGATGAATTGGTTAACAACCAGTGACTTAGCTTGCTGGGAAAATTTTTCTGTAATTCTTCTCTTTCAAGTCAATTGCTTTCCAATGATACTTTTGTAGAGAGGCTTTGACACCCCATGTGCAGTGTTGTCCTGTGCAAGCCTCTTATTCAACAGGTGATGTTTTCATCCATCCGGATCTGCAAACAGCATACCCTATCCTTCTTCGCAAAGACATCGTCCGAAAGCATTTAGAACAGATTTATTGTGCTCAATTCAGGGTCGTGCATCGAAGTGAGAGGTATTTCCTCCTCGATCTCAAAGGGTAAAAAATCTACACTTTCCATGAATCACATAAAAGCAGAGTATGTGCTCTATACATCCCTTTCTGAGGTTGTTTCCCCACAGACCTTTCATACAGTATTCAAGCCTGAGGAGTCCAAGTCTGTTACACGATGTTCAAGAAAGGTTAAACGGAGAATGCCTCATCAAGTGCCCTGGTATCGTCCTCCAGACTGGAGAGAAACCAGTGTGGCAACAGCATTCTGGTGACATCCTTAGGATAAAATCACCAAATCCGCATAAACAATAGGACTAGTAATTTACCTTCTCTCATTTTTTACAACTTTACTGTGATGCTAGGATTGCTCAACAATACCAAAGATGAAAACATAAGTTTTGTCAATTCTTAATTTGTTATTTTATGATGTATTGTTAAATGGTTATGTATTTTAAAATTGTCAGAGTTTTCTGTATTAAAATAATTTTGAGTTATGAAATGAATTTTAAGAAAATCATCCCTGTATCAGTAAATTCCTTAAAATCTTTTAGGATAAAATAACTTTAAATTAAAAATTTATAATACTTGCACAAATCTATTAGCTATAATAAACGATATGATAATTATTAGTCTAAATGTACGTCTTAAACTTTCCGGAATTCCCCTTCATATTATTAATTATCTAAACACGAGAAATGTAAACTTAGTTTTTATTAACTGACACAGATATTTCTTTTATATTTCAAAATATCTTATCACGTTATTCTTATAGTTTTGCTTATTTAGCAAATAAATATATTTGTAAAAACTTGCTTTTTCCTCAATTTTACATTGCTTTTCTTAATATCATCACTAATATATTAAATGACTATGCTTGTTAATTTCATGCAGTGGAAGTTAATATTATATATTAATATGAATATTTGACTTAGAAAATTGAAATAAAATTTCTTACATATATTATTTTTCTCTATAATACTCTAAAATATTTTATAGGGTATTTCTGAAATTATCTAATAAATATAAAGTGATTTTACTAAATTTTGTGCAAAGAATAAGTACAGCTGATGCAAATATTTCCTTCTCAAAATTTCATAAAAAATATATTACATAGCATTTTCCTAAGTGTGAAAAAATTATAAAAACGTCTTGAAACGAGTTACATAATATTGGTGTGTAATTCTTAAAATAACTGCTCCTCCATAAAGTACATATTTTATTGAAAACTAATTAAAGGATATTATAAAATTTTGGCAGCCAATAAGAGAAAGGATACAAGGCATGTTGTGGTAGTGATTTTCACATGAGGGCTGTGAAGATATTTTCATAGATTTTAAAATTGAAGGATCACTAAAGTTTGCTGCATGGATGTTTCAATATTTTTAAAAAGAAAGAGGCTTAAAAGATTGTCATCAAACAGTAAGCACGCTGGTTATGTATGAGCTTCCGAAGGACATTAACACACAAATAGACTAAATCAAAAATATTGGAAGTATTTCATATTGTAAACATAAATCACTTAATAATGATTGATAAAACATGTCAGTAAGAATTTTTTATTAATATTTGGTCTAAAATGTAGCATTAAGTGTGGGTGAGAATAACAAATGTTAGTTAAATAACAGTAAATCCCATTTTCAAAATAATTATTTCCATTAAATAGTATAAATGATAAAAATAAGATATAATTTTAATAGTTTTCAGCATGGAGTGTTATGTAAAAATAAAACAAGGAAAAACCCTTCTTAAGCAATAATGTATCTAAAGCAATGTTTTTCTGAAGACTTATGGAAATGATGTTCCTGCTCATTAAGATGCCAAACTCAAGTCTCGATTACAAAATAAATTGTAAAAGTGTTCTCGCTATATACGGTCGTCATGCGTCATAGAATATCCTCACATTCATAATATGAAAAACAAACATTAAAAACAGCCACACTTCCCTGGTAAAATGGATAAAAAAGACAAAATATGCTGAAAATGATTGATTTGAATAATTAATTTACTGACCAATTTCAAGCCAACGAATCATATTTTCATCAAAGTACAAATAAAAATTCTTTTGCATTTTCCTCATACAAAATTTTTTTTTTTTTGCGTTTTCAAACCGATAGTAAAACTTCTGCATAATAAGGGAATATTCTTATTTTATAAAGGAAAATTTTTTCCAGTCCAATATATTTCAAATAAGTAATGAAATATGCTATAGCTCTATTCATTTTTAATAACTGGCATTAAGATTAGAAATTTAAATTAACGTTAAGAAAATATCTTGACAGTTTTTCAAATTATTATTTAAACTTATAAATTTGATATTCATAATTTTCCCCGATTATTTTACGTAGTAAACACGCGTATTTCAGTTTGTATTGTTTTAGCGTAGTAAATAATTATATATATATATATATATATATTATATATATATATATATATATATATATATATATATATATATATATATATATATATATATATATATATATATATATATATTATAAAAACAGATGAATATGTGATATTAATATTGTTCAGTACGGGAGTACATAAAAATACACATTTTAATACTTTTAAAAAAAGTATTATACGAAGAACTTGAGGTTAATGAATATATCTATACTTATTTTAATGAAATATTCTAAACTAAACAAATTTCAATATAAATAAATTTATGTTGAAAAGCTCTCAAAATGTTTTTTATATTTTTCTGTTGACAAAGAACTATATTTTCTGTGTTATACATTTTCTGTGTTATATGTAAAAAAATGATAATTTTTAATGGAAATTTTCACATGTTTTACATATTATAACCAGATTGATACGAAGCATTTTTAGCGTCAACATTTGTTAATATAAAATTTTTATTACGATGTTTTTTGAGACTTTCAATGAAAATAAACGAATAGTACATGTCTCGGAAAATATTTCTATTGTTAAGTAATATTAAAAATAATTTACGAGTACAGATAACTAAATATCGATTTATGTATTTTATTTCCTTTATGAATTAGTAAATAAGCATACTATACTGACCTATGTTTTTATCTTAATTGTAAATTATACGAGTAATATTGTTATGATATTTTGAAAAATTGCCATAAATTACTAAAATGTTGTTGTTTTATAAATAATTGTTTAATATTTGAATTTCAATGCGAATGCATTACAATAGTTAATTATACAGTTTATACGTGTTCAATATCTATTATTATCTTAAATTATCATAGGAATTTTGAACAATAAAAGTCTGTAACATAATGAAGGTATTAATTTACCATTTTAAAAATATTTTATTTCATTGAAAACAATACATGGCTATAAATAAGGTATCCTAAAATCCAATATGAATAAAAATAGAAATCTTAAGAAATAAATTCACATTTTGTGAAAACGAACCTGGAAGCAATTTTACTTTTGCAATGTCACAGAATAATATATTGACGCAATTTTTTGTTTCAAAATTGCATGTATTGCATTTTAACAGCCTTAATGAGAATTTTCTTTATCTTAGATTTTCCCCAAACACACAGAGATGAATACTTAAGTAGGAGAAGACATATAATTCAACTAAACTAGAAAAACACAGATTTTTCTAATTTTGATTAACGTTGAAAATGTATGCGTTTTATATTTTAGATAAATTAGATGAACATTTGAATTTACATAAATTTTCGTTCAACTGAACAATAAATCTTAACAATAAGAAATGGAACTTTGTTTTTCATTATTTTTAAGACTCGCATAATCTTAGATAGTTCTTAAAATTATAATCAATTAAAATTATAAAATTATAATCAATAATTGCTGAAATATTATAAGAAGTTTCTGTATTGGCAATATCTATTTCACACAATAATTGGCAATTATTTCATCAGATTATTATAATACTCTTATGGTATCTCTGTGTACTTTAATATTTAAATAAACAGCCATTATCACACTTAAAAATAAAATTAACTATAAAGATTGTAATTTTGTTTCTTTAATACAGTTCTATCAATTGAAAATTATATTTTATTCTCTTCTAGTGCATTCAATGCTTTTGGATTTTGTTTTCGAATTTTAATTTTTTTTTGCATATTTTATTTTTATTTGTCTAAAAGAATTTTAGATCATGTCTATATTGTAGTGATATTTTTTATCACCATATAATTTTATTTTAAACTTTTAAAATAAACCTTTCCCATTATAATTATATTGAATCACTACAAATTTAGAAATTATATTCGATAATTGCAGTGTGTGTATTACTGCAATTATATTCGATAATTGTAATAATTGTAGCGAAAATTGTAATTGAAGTGTGATTTTAATAACATATTAATAATTATTCAGTTCTTTTATTTAGATCCTTTAAACAGGCACTGCACTTTTTCGCCATTGTATTTAAAAATATTGCTTGGTACATGTGATTATATTTTTGAATGGCCTCCCATAAGTTTGGGATAGTCCAACGGTTAAAGTATGTTTTCTTAGATATGTTGCTCAATCCCAGCAATAATTCTTATTTCTGCTCTCTTCCTATTTTATGCAATATTTTTAAAATTATGTTTTAACATAAACATCTTAAATATTTAAAGCTCTCTTTAAATACTGGTCCTTCTTTTTTGCTGTATTAAATTTTGGTGACATAATTTATAATATAGTGAATTTGCTTTGAAAAGTTTCTCAGTTATACTATTATCATGTATTAAACAGAAACTTAAGTATGAAAGTCTTGTAAATAATGTAATAACATAAATGCGAAATTTTTTAAGAAATAGTAAATACTTAAAAAATTTGGTTTTAATCAAACCAAATTTTTTAAGTATTTACTATTTTCCCGTTATATTATACGTAATTTTATTTCACCCTCACAATAGGCGAAGTATTTTAAATGTATATTTAAGAAATATGAAACTCTTTCAGTAGATTTTATTCTTATTGTATGAAATTCCTTTGATAATTGTTATATTGAAGAAATCGAAAATTTTAGAATTAATGTCGGAGAACTTATAACACTGAAATAACTTTCACGTTTACAGTAAGAGAAATATTTTAAGAAATAAACTTTCATTGGATTTCAAAGGTATTTAGAAAATTATAATTATATTTGAATTAACAAAAATAAGCATAAATATAAATATTTTCCCTAAATGTTTTAAGAAGAATGAGATTTTTTCATAATTAATTTATACGAAAATTTTGTTTGCCTCAGACTCTTTACAAAGATAAAAAACAATCATATCAAACATTGCAAAATATCTTGATATGAATCGGGTATATTTTTTCTCAATATAATACTAAAAATAAAACAATTTCTTATGAATCTTTTTAATTTAAATTTTTGCTATTCATCGGTAATATATGCTGATGAATAGCACCTCTCTCGTGACTTATTTTAAGCAAATATCCTAAAAAATCTCCAAAAAACAACAAAAGATATCGCAAGATAAAAAGTGAAAATATAGCATGCATGTCCGATTTTTAAAAAACGACGATATGGCAATTATAAATTATTTTCGCAACAACTTCAGTCTCTCAGTATGATATTAGAACCGAATGTAACCCTCAGGGGGTTTACCTTCTTTAGGTAAACACGGGTGTCACAATCCCGAGGTTCCCTAGTGATCTGTCCTCTTCTTTATTTTCCTCTCTCCACTACTCTTCTGCTTTTTCTTCCTTTTCTCCCTCATTGTGGTTTCCTCGAAAGAGGTTGAGGGCTCCCCTTGAGTAGCTTTCGCCGCTCTGTTGCTATTAGCTACTCTTGGGAACTAAATCACCCACGTGTTTGCCGTGCGTGGAGACCCGTGTCCCTGGAAAGGAGGATCCTGGTAATTGAGGCCTCCTGA
The DNA here is from genome assembly GCA_030067965.1 of Latrodectus elegans. Lineage (NCBI taxonomy): Eukaryota > Metazoa > Arthropoda > Arachnida > Araneae > Theridiidae > Latrodectus > Latrodectus elegans. The sequence goes on along the minus strand of CM057812.1, from coordinate 2,706,120 downwards.
GACCAACACATTGCTTTGGCCTCTGCTTCAGGTAAACGGGAGGTGTGTTGAGGTCCTCAGCACATCAAACGGCTTTATGGATCAAGCGATCGGTACATCTACTGGGTGACTCGTTAAGGGTGGAGTCCACTTCACGGATGTACCGTGAGCGAATAGGGACTGACTAGCACTCGTACAGTTAACATGTATCCCCTCGTTGGGCTCCGTGGTGGGTGGTGCCGTCTGGTCCCTGAATTCATATTCATCCTATATGGATAAAAAAACTTTCTCCTCACTCCCTCGGGAGCAACAAATGTCAAATTGTAGTGCGAAGTATTTTATAATTACCAGAATTGGAAATACCTTCGAATATGTTTCACCTTTCCTCATTGAAAAGAGTATAACTTCTTACTTGGGAGAAGTTAAATCTATTAAGAAGTTACGATCGGGTGTTTTATTAATAGAGACTGCATCAGACAAACAATCAGTACTACTGCAAAACTTGAAAGCAATTGGTGACATGGCAGTAACTGTGGAACCGCATAGAAATTTAAATTTTTCACGAGGTGTTATTTCTTCGGAGGACTTGTTTCATACTCCCACCGAAGAAATACTGGAAAATTTGAAATCACAAAAAGTCTGCGCTGTGAAAAGAATTACGATAAAGAGAGATGGCATTGTACTAAACACAAAGCATCTCATTTTGACATTTTCTACACCAGACTTGCCACAAAACATTAAAGTGGCTTATATGCGATGTTCAGTACGGCCTTTTATCCCTAATCCGCTAAGATGCTTCCAGTGCCAACGATTTGGACACTCTAAAATGGCTTGCAGAGGAAAACTCATATGTGCCCGTTGTTCTGACGTTGGCCATGAAAGTACCACTTGCGAAGCCAAAGAAGTGTGTGTCAACTGTAAAGGTAACCACACTTCTTATTCTAGATCTTGTCCCGTTTGGCAGCAGGAAAAGGAAACTGTTACCATCAAAATCAAGAACAATATTTCCTATTTAGAAGCTCGCCGATTAGTTAATTCCCGTACTCCCACTCCAGGTGTTAGTTACGCTCATATAACCAAAAAAATAACCCGATCCTGCAGCACCCAAACCGACACAAACTCTATTCCTACAGTTAGATTGCTCCCAAAGCAAAAAACGACAGACATTTCTGCACCTCTAATTGCCAAATCAACTTTGGCAAAATCAACAGCTTCTAAAGGCTAGAAAATTAAAACTGGCCAAGGAAGGCGTTCGAAAGTCTTCGCTAACTGCCAGAAAAGCTCTTCTGTCTATGGATGCAGACACTGTCAAACTGCATCCTTCAGATGATGATTTCATGCTGGAAGATTCATCTGAGATGACACTGAGCAATAGTGACAACGGTTAGACTGTATTCCATTAATGACTTCCTTTGTTTCATGGAATTGTCGTGGTTTTCGGCCTCGAATTGATGATATCAAATCCATTATGTCAACCTATAACCCCGCATGTGTGGCACTCCAGGAAACATTCCTGAAGCCCACTGTTATCACCAAAATGCGTGGGTTTCAATGTTTTAGAAAGGATAATGGTGGTGATGCAGCTGTATCTGGTGGAGTTTGTATAATTACATCAAACACTTATCCCAGTACAGCACATCAGTTAAGAACTACTCTTCAGGCTGTTGCTGTGAGAATTCACACCGCATGTCTAATCACAGTGTGTAGCCTTTACTTACCACCAAAAGAAGAGGAACTAAACGACTTACTTGATCAACTCCCAGCTCCATTTTTATTGCTTGGTGATTTTAACGGGCACAGTCCTCTGTGGGGTAGTGATGATACGAATTCTCGCGGTCGTCAGATCGAACAGTTAATTTCTGACAACTGCCTCTGTCTCCTGAATACCGACGAGAAGACTTATTTTCACGAACCAACACGGACATTTCACTGTTTTGACTTAGCTATTTGTTCTCCATCACTCCTGCCATTGCTGAATTTTGCTATTGGAAATGACCTCTATAATAGTGATCATTTCCCTCTAATCGTGACTCAGGCTGGAAGTAATAGTGTGCGTCACAAACCACCTAATTATGTGTACAGTCGAGCCGATTGGACACTTTTCACGCAATTGGCTGTGATCAGTGAGGCAAGAGTTAAGACAGATATGATAGATGATGCCGTTAAATATATCACCGACACAATAATCCGAGCTGCGGATGTTGCTATCCCTAAAAATTCCAACACTCCACATAAACACAGGAAACCTTGGTGGAATGAAACATGCCAACTGTCTTATAAGAAACAAAGGAAGCAATGGAATATATTCCGAAGATACCCTACTACGGTGAATCTTGTTGCTTTTAAGAAAGCCAAAGCTCAAGCTCGAAGAGTTAGACGTCAGAGTCAAAGAGAATCTTGGATCCGCTACGTGTCGTCAATCAATTCATCGACAACAAGTAAACAATTATGGAGGAAAGTTAAAGCAGCCAATGGTATTTATCAGGATTATCCCATTCCTGTATTAAAAACCGGAGCTGCAATACACTCCTCAGCGGTAGATATTGCTAATGTCATCGGTGAAACCTTTGCTAGTGTTTCCAGCTCTGATTCATATAATCCTACTTTTCTAAGGATTAAAAGAATCGCTGAGCGGACACCTCCAAGCTTTCATGATCGACATATTCTACCTTATAATTGTGATTTTGAACTGTCATAACTGACGTCTGCTTTATCTAAAGCAAACGACACTAGCCCAGGACCAGATGGAATCTCGTATCAAATGCTCCGTCATTTAAATCATGATTCTTTATTAAACATACATTCATTGTTTAATAGAATCTGGACTGAGCATGCTTATCCTACATCATGGAGAGAAGCGATAGTGATTCCAATATTGAAACCTGGCAAAGATTCAACTGACCCTCTGAGTTATCGTCCAATAGCTCTTACGAGTTGCTTGTGCAAAACGTTTGAGCGTATGGTCAATGCTAGACTCATTTACATCTTAGAGAAGAATAATTGCATACCCCTTCAACAAAGCGGATTTCGAAGAGGACGATCCACTATTGACAACATAGTAGATCTGGAATCCCAAATTCGAAATGCTTTTGTGAGGAGAAACCATCTTGTTGCAATTTTCTTCGATATTGAGAAAGCATATGATCGTACGTGGCGTTATGGTGTTCTCCGTAATATGCATAATCTTGGATTTAAGGGTAATCTTCCAATATTTATACAGAATTTTCTAGCTACCAGGCTTTTTAAAGTACGTATTGGAAGTACAGTTTCCAATACTTTTACTCAAGCTGAGGGTGTCCCTCAAGGTAGCGTTTTAAGCAAAACCCTTTTTAACCTTTTCATCAATAACATACTTCATCAGTTACCATCCTCAGTTCATAGGAATTTATATGTTGATGACTTACAAATTTCATATCAGGGTTCAAACATGAATATAATTGAGAGACAATTGCAAACAGCTGTAAACAATCTAACTACTTGGTGTGAACGAAATGGTCTTAGTATATCTCCTAGTAAGAGTCACTGTGTCCATTTCTGTAGGAAAACTAGTCTTCATTCCGATCCTGTGCTTCACATAAGCAATAGACCTATTCCTGTGGACAACGAGATAAAATTCCTCGGGGTAATTTTTGATAAGAAGTTAACTTTCCTTCCGCATACTTTATATCTGCGGAAGATTGCTCAATATCCTCAAAGTGTTGTCTAATACATTTTGGGGTGCAGATCGCACTTCATTGCTCCGAATTTACCAATCAATCATTTTATCTCGTATTGACTATGGTTGTGTTGCTAATGGATCGGCTAGATCTTCCATTTTACGTAGATTGGATACCGTCCACCACTCTGCTTTAAGGATTTGCTGTGGAGCATTTCGTACATCACCCGTCCAGAGTCTATATGTAATCTGCCAACAATTACCATTAGACCTGCGGCGGATACAGCTGTCTCTTAATTATTATTCAAAAACCATGTCCTCACCTCATCATCCCTTGCGTTCCACGATTCCAAGTGCTGCTCTTAAGAGATTATATACTGCTAGACCATCAAGCATTCCACCTTTTCTCTGTCGTATTAAATCTATTATTTTGCTGTCTGACCTATGTGATGTCCGAATCGAGTCTACTGACCGTTACGCACATTCACCTTGGTATAATCCACACATTACTGTGTTAAATCCCTTTGGTAAGAATAAAAAATCAGACACAAGTACTGCTATTCTTCAACAGCTTTATTCATTCCATCGCTGTCAGTACACTAAGTACACTCCAGTATTTACGGATGGATCCAAATGTCCAGGATCAGTTGGCTGTGGAGTTTATCTTGATGATACCTCCTACAGTTATAGCCTTCACAAATCCTGCTCCATCTTCACCGCTGAGGCTACGGCTATATACAGAGCACTTCAGCTGCTACAAACTAAAAATGAACGTAAATTCTGTGTGTACACTGAGAGTATGAGTGTATTAGAAGCTTTGAGGAATAACAACTATAATTGCCATCCAGTTGTGTCTAAGATATTCAAATTAATTGATACTCTTACTAACAAGGGATTTGAGGTACTGTTTTGTTAGATACCAAGCCACATAGGAATAGATGGCAATGAGAAAGCTGATGCTGCCGCTAAATCTGCAGCTACTTCCATTTTGCCTTCAATACCATCAATGGACATGAGAAAAGGATTCAAACATTTCATATATTCTCTTTGGCAGGAATCCTGGGACCTGCAAGTCAGCAACAAACTCCATTCCATATTTTCATACATCATTCCATTATCTGTTTTATCTCCACGAAGCGCAGACGTCAGACTGACTCGCCTTCGAATTGGTCACACGCGTTTCACCCATAAGCATTTGATCTTGAGTGATCTCCAACCATGGTGTGAAAAGTGTGATGAACCATTTACAGTATATCACATTTTAATTGTATGCCCAGATTTTAACCATCATCGTTTTAGATATTTTAATAGTAACATTTTAACATTAGAAGATCTGCTTGGGGAACCACCCCATTGCAACCTATTTGCGTTTTTAAAAGACATAGGATTTATGAATTTTATCTGATTTAGAAATATTTTACTTAAATATAAAATTTTTAATTTTATACATGTGTATATTGTATGTTTACAAACTTTTAATATTTTAACTATATTTCTATTTTATACCTTTAATATACATTTGAACTATATTTCTGTTTTATACCTTTAATATACATTTTAACTATATTTCTACTTTGTACTTTTAATGTACATTTTAACTATATTATTATTTTATACTTTTAATGGGTTGGTTTAAAAAACTGGTGTAAGCTATCTTGTGTTTGGCGCAGCTTTTCCTTATCTGGACCTTGCGCCATAAAAACCAACCAACCAACCAACCAACCAGAACCGAATGTATTAAAATATATAAGCCACCCAATAGCATTCACTTCATATTAATGTCACAACCCATAGCTCAGATTTGCATATAAATCACTTCACTTAGTCTTATCTGTAATATTTATTATAGAATTTTTGTATATTCTATAATATTTTATAGGTAAAAATCATAAATGTTAAATAATTTATACATTTATCAAACATTCTCTGCTGTTATTCTAGAATGCGTCTAAAATAAATTGTGATGTGAGCATATTTTTGTATTTTTTGTGGATCAAACAATTCGTAGTTTCAGGTCTGAAATAAATGAAGAGCATAGGAACTATCCAAGATATTTCCATTTCACTGAGATCTATTATTTTCAAGAATTCTGAGCAATGTGATCTTCATATTTCCTCCTAATCTACGTCACTTAATATATATTTGTGAAGTAAATATTTAGATTTGAATCAATTTAAGCTTTTCATCGTTTATCAATTTTCAGGTTAAAATAGACTACTATGATTTAGGATATCACGTGACATAATATATATATATATATATCATAAATTTAAATCAAATCTATGATAATAGTTTTTTTTTTTTTGTATACTTTGATTTTTTTATTTTTTGCAATGGCATGAATCTTGATGAAACTAATGCTTTGGAATCTAGATAAATTCATTTGTGAAATAAATTTCTACTAAAATATATCAAAATTCTCACAAAATGCTTAAGAATATTTTAATTGAATAGGTATAATTAGGAGAGTTTAGTTAAATATTAGCAATCCAAAATTGAAAGTCTGTTATTAAAAACAATCGCATTTTTTTCCTAACTATGCAATGATTTTGAATAACTAGCTAATTATAGTAACAAAAGATGATTGTTAAAAATTATCATAGTTTTTGTACAAAAAAATCTCGTACATTTATGCAATTAATTTTCATTAAATGTTTAAATTAATAAACATCGATATCCGATAGGCTTAAACTACGAAATAAATTATTTGTAAGCTAACAAAATACTTTCTGGTGTCAATTATTTTGAGAAATAGCAAATTACAATATTTTTATTTTCCATCAATGAGTAAAACATAGGATATCCTGAAAACAAAACAGTACTTAAATGTTATTAACTGTTAAGCATATTACTGAATACTAAAAATATTTTGAATTTTAGAATATATTGTATTTGTCAATATACTGTGCATATATTGTGCACCAAGTAAAAAAAAAATGTTATTTATAATGGTGCCACATTTTTATTATTTTACATTAATACATTCATATATAAATATATATAATATATATATATATATATATATATATATATATATATAATATAATATAATATATATATTTTATATATATAATATATATATATATAATATATATATTATATATTATATATATATATATATATATATATATATATATTATATATATATATATACTAAAATTTTTGTTTATTAAAATATTTTCATTAATCATAAAATTTTATAATGTATTTAAAGAGACTTTATCAATGATATATGCAAGATGTATAAGCCTTTGTAAAACGAATAAATTTTTAATAAAATTCTAAAATAATTAAAACAATTTTAAAGGATTGCAAAAATTAAATATATAGGTATAATAATTTGATTTCTTACAAAATAAACTAACTTTTTTTGTAAAAGCAAGTGCAATTTTATTTTTTGTGCTTCATGAATAAATCTGTAACTTTCTCTAGTGGTTTAAATTTCAGTACCTTTGTTTACTTATTTCTTTTTGAATCCAGTAAAAAAGGTTTTTTACACACTGTCACAGATAAAAAATGGATCTCTGACATATTTTTATACATGAATCAAAAAAAAATATTTGAAAACATTTCCTACGACGAAATACAAAAGTCGCTGAGCATTATTCCAAACAAGAAACACTAAACACATTCAGATTCATTTTTATAAATGTTTTAAGAAAATTCATATTAATTTTGCCTAAAGTATAAATAATGTTGGGTTATATTTAATATCAAAGCGCACTATTTGTTATTGTGATATGGAAAATGAATGTTAATAATAAACATAAGCAGACTTACTCCCTGGCTCATTTTTACAGCTTTAATGCATAAAACCTCTAAAAGTGATGGAACTTTTAGAGGAGATAACAACTGAGAACAGAAATTTTGATTTTAAATTATACAACTAGGAGACCCATTTTGAATAACCTCACAAAAGTTCACATTTTAACTCGTTTCTTGAATTTAATCAATAACTAAATTATTTAAATCTTATAAATTATTAATTCTTATTTATTTGTGTTTTTTCATTTTTATTGTTATATAATCGGGTATAGAATAATATAAATTACCACATCAAATTTAATAACTTTCTTTAAAAATTAAATTAAACACTGTATGAAATTGTTTATAAACAAAAAGTTGCCGGTGTGATCTTAAGTATTTATGCGATTTAGAATCTTAATTTCAATATAAGAATTTATTAATTTCTGTGTTATTTTTAATAAATGAAATGCTGCTACTGAGAAAAAAGTAATGTATTTCACACAGTAATTAAAAATAATCAATGAAAGCATTTGATTACAATAATAATTTGTAAACAAAGATTTGTTAAAAAATAATGTATTTGTTATAATCAAAACAGAAAATATGTTACTTGCAAGCGTTCTACTCTTAATAATATTATGATTTAGTTACAAATTAAATCACAATAATTTGTCTTAATCTAAGCAACCGAGTTAATTAGTAATAATTAATGAGTTACTCAAATCTATTATAGGAAATTTTCTCGTATCTGATCTGGTAGCCGAATGGTTACAGCTTGTACTTCGATTCAACAGCAGTTCGGAAGTCCTTCGTGTAAGATATTTCTCGTGTGCAAAAACTGAGCGTTGATCGCTATAACAAGCCTAAGAGTTCTTCTATAAAATATGCACTGAGAAATAAGTAACAAGATTGCACAGTAAAAATTGAGAAACTGAATAATGATTCACTTGAAAACGATTACTATCGTAGGACATTATTGATTGCATCGATATATTTATTTTCATTTTTAATATTCAACAAATATAAAGATGATTATTTTCTGAAATAGAAATGTAGTTTCATAACTTTCTATAGCGCCAAAGGAAGACATGGTCAACGGATATTGGATGTCATGAAACTAATTTTTCTTCAATAGAATAAAAATATAAAAAATGATTTCAGAAACAAAAATATGAAGACCAATACAATATAGTGAAAATACAAATGTTAATATTTCTGGAATATTTTAATGAATGTAAAGAAATTAGAAGACTAAATGGCAATATTTGATTTATTCATATATTTCGTAATAACTACTACAGCAGAAAAATAGAAACTGAAGGTAATAAAAGTTCATCAAATATCTTTATCATTTAACAGCATAAAGTGTCACTATAAATGAACATTAAAATTAAACTGTTTGAGATCACTTCCTGTTTATTAAATTTTTAATTTGTCTAAATTTTGAGTTGCTTATGGTATTGATTCTGAATTTCTCTCCTTAAACATAATAAATCAACAAATTTTTTTTTATTGTAACGCTTTCTTTATAAAAAAAAAAACTTTCCATGGGGGAAATATAAGAAATATATATTGTAAACATTATAATAATTAAATGCAAATTTCTAAATTCATTTTATGTTCTAATTTTGGTTATTTATTTATTTATTTTTCTCAGGAACTATTGCAACTTTTATGTTTCAGAAAAATAATCTGATATTTAAAAAGTACTTTATGCATATTATTTCATTGTGACATGAATAATTTATGTTTTTCCAAACAGTAATTATATTACATAATCATTTCAGAAATTTTCAAAGTTATAAATTTCACTGTTCTCTAAAACACATTTTTATTTTTAAACAATTTTTCAGCTTAATTTATCAAAATATTTTTGTTCGCTTAGCAACTTTTCTTGATTCAAGAAATATTTTTGGGATAGAGAAAATTAAAATTTGTTATTTAAATATGCTTAAAATATTTCAAGAGCTCTTAATTTAATCAGACCCTTTAATGCAAGGATAAATCAATTATATTTAGAAAAAAGCCAATGAAGGAAAAAAATAATAAAATAACTTTATTCATATAATGCACAATACATTATTTTTTAATAATATTAAAGTAGGAAAATAACTATATATGCTATTTAAATTAAAATAACAGTTTCTATGATAGCAAAAAATACATTTAAGCAAAGAAAAAACTTTCGTTTAGTAAGAAATTTATTTCCCACTTTATCTTATTTTTATTCCATACATCCAAAAAGAAAACATCTCAACTTGGTATTACTAAAGTAGTTTTATATAATTTTCAGTGTCATATATATATGTATATACACACACACAATGTAATGCTTTAAATTGAACTTAGCTTTGTGTCACGACAAACTATCGATTCCAACGGGGCCCATTTCTGATTTTCTAACCGAGAGGCTCCAGGATGCGAAGTACATGTTCCGATTGGGTGGTCAGCCTAATGTGAAACTCCTAGCGCTTAGTTCCCAAGCGTGATTCGTACGCAGTTTATCAACCCACTGAAATGACAGAAGGCTTAGTCGACCTTGCCAAGCCTAAGGATCAAACCTTTTCTTAGGAACAGAAAATTTTCAAGCAGAATATTTATTTTTAGTTTTTTTATTACTTTAAAGCTATAACTTAAATGCATATTCTTCTGAAATTGCATACATACAGTATAACTAATTGTTATGGACCACGTTTTTAAAAATTATTCATAAAAACACATATGTGTATGTTTTTATAAGAAAAACAAATGTATTGCATAATAATAATAATATTTTTCCATATACTACTCAAATTTAATAAGTTTTTTTTTTTTTAAATGCTATAAAAATAAGAAAAACCGCAGAAGTACTTACTCAAAATCATTTTTTTTTAATAATCTTTAATTTATTTTTCTCCTATTTCTGGTGAATCCGATGTTTAAAGGCACATTTCTAGAATTGATATTCCCGGATTGGCATTCCAATTCGGTCATGGATGCTTTTTTCTCTCTGTTTTCCCTTATTTTTATTGTTGAGACGATGAATGAACGTGACATTCTCTATAAACGGGTTTATGATAGTATGACTTGGTAATGACATCTGCCGTGGTTTTGATCACAGGTGTTACAATAAATGAGTTGCATTTTCAGTTCTTGTTGGGGATTAAAATTAGTCATACGTTCGTTAATATATATATATATATATATATATATATATATATATATATATATATATATATGTATATATTTATATATATATATATATATATATATTATATTACATATATGTATTAAGTTTTGCATTATCAGAATACTTAATTTTGAAAATTAAAAATACAAAGTTTATTCAAAATAGCACAACAAAGTATAAGGAAACAGATAAAAGTAGTTTAGTTTGAATCATCGAAAACTCTACTTCATTGATTTATCAGACTTTTGAGAAATATTTATGCGAAAAATAATTTCTACGTTTTGTTGCAATTAGTTGAACAATATATTTATAAACATGTGCTTATGATATGTATTTATATATAAACAAACACTTGATAATATGTGTGGTGCTTTGTTTACTTATAATAATGTAATATTGGATACAATTAATATCTTAATTTATTCAGTAAATGATTAAACTAAACTTGTACCCAAATATATAGTTTTAATAATTCTAAAATCATTGTTTGTGTTTCTAATTTTGATTTATTTTACATTTTAAAGTTTAAACCAGTAAATGTAAAATTCTTAAGAAAGAATTATTGAAAACGTTTAATCTAAGCAATTTATTTACCCGAGATTTGTCCGCGGATAATTTCCGAGTTTAATGTTTAAATATTAATCATTGATTTATTTTCTTCAGATGAGATTTTAATTGATTTCAAAGAAATAGCGAATAATTAATACGTTATTCGAAAACAATGGAACATTTATAATAAATAGAAAAGGGCTAGATTGGTCCCACATGATAGAGATATAGAACCATCTATCAAAAACACATGACATTTTTCTAGTAAAAAATGAATTTACTATAATATATCTTTCGATATACATTATGAATAAATTTTGTGAAATATGACAGGCACAAGAAGATAATGTGTTCGGATCCTTTTAAGAATTATGAGGCATTGTGTAATATATATAAGACGCTTAAATTTATTTCAATAAATAGGATCAATAGGTAAATTTTATTAGGGAAAAATTATATGCTGGTGTTTTATTAATATATATTTTGAAATTTAGATTTCATTCTCAAAAACATCTCAAATATTGATATTTAATCATATTTAAATGCACAAATAGTCATGTTAATTCCTATTTAATTAGTCATATTTATTAGGATAACAAACAGCTATTTTAAGAAGCAATAAATAAATAAATTTTTCTTTATTTATAAAATCTAAAATTTGATGTAGATTGTAAAGAAATTGTTATTCAAGTTACAGCGTTATCCAGATATTAAGAAAATATAAATTAATTTATATAAAAAAATTGTATTTTATTTTACATAAATGTTTTTTTATGTTTTGCTGAATTTATTTGTTATGATTCATGTATTTAAAGAGAAACTGTTTAACATATATTTTTTATTTAAAATATAATGATAGAAAAAATTAAAATATTTGTATAATATATTTGACTGTAATATAAATTAATGCCTATTTTTTCTTAAATTTTATTATAAATTTCTGGCATTAGCCGAATACATTAATATGTAAAGTAACACTTGTATGATTGAAAGATTATTTTGTTCTGTGATATAATATACATGCGAATATTGTTATATAATTTTATGGTGCATTTTGAATAGATAAGAAATACAGTGGCTGAAATAAAAATACTAAATTCACTGTTGAAAATCTTTCTAGGAATAGTATAGTTTAATATATTTTTATAAAATTATTTATTTTAATTTTAGATTTTGCTTTAATATTTAAAAATATCCTATTTCTCACTCTAGTTTTAATTCAATTTTTCTTTAAATAAACTAAGATTTATTCAAATGAAACCTCGTGTTACACATATATTAGTTTCAAATATTTATATAACTAATCAATGCAAGCTGTCAGCTACGATAAAAAGTATTTGGTTTTATTATAAGAAATATTTTCGTGAATACGTATTTTTCCGACTATTATTAAAATATAATATGTTCATGATACTTATCAATCATAAGTTTTACGAAGAGAAAGTTTCAATTGGCTTTAAAACAACAGAAGTTATTAAAAAAATATTTATTAAATAAGACTCAAACTTTGAGACTCTTAATGACATATTTAAATAAACCCATTGTATTTAAAAAATCTTATTATAATTACAGCATAAAATGATGCGAAACAAGTGTAAGAACATAATATCTCTTACAATAAAATTTGAAAACAAAATATTTCATGTATTATGAAATGTTTTATTTTCCAACTTATATATTATTTAATTATGCTAAATATATATATATATATATATATATATATATATATATATATATATATATATATATATGTGTGTGTGTGTGTGTGTGTGTGTGTGTGTGTGTGTGTGTGTGTGTGTGTGTGTGTGTGTGTGTAGATAGATAGATGTAGAAAGTAACGATCAAGAATTATTTCCTATAAACATATTTACCTATATAAAAGTTAGTTTATTTTAAATCCGACATTTAAACATTTTCATAATTTAATTGGGTTTTATTTGAGAAAGACATACGTGTGAAATAGGAGACACAAAATTGTTTATATTTTTTCTGTTAAGCTTAATTATATTTTTAAAATCTTTATTGAATTGATTTAAACTTTACTGTAACATTTGGCATTGCAATTGTCATGAAATTAATAGAAACATAAATTTCTTTGAGAGCTGAATGCATTTTTTTTCCTTAAGAAACAAAAAGATAGGGAAATATGTGAGTTTAGAAAAGATTTAATTGCGAACTCCCATTTTGCATGAAATATATATTGGGACAAACTGAAATATCATAAAAAGAAAACTTTATAATTTCTTAAGTAAGAATTTCCTCAAACTGAGCACAGAAATAAAGCAGAAATCCTACATATCCTATCCCTCAATAGACATGAAAATCTATAGTAGGATAATCAACTTATTAGAAAATTTACAGTATTCTTTTGTGTGAAAGCAATTTGTAAATTTAAAATACGTATATGACATGAATTCTGTAATACAAATAAAGGCTCTGGAGTAGATATTAAAAAAGGATATAACAATTGATAGTCAGTATTTGAAATATTTATAATAAATTATGGAGAGTTAAACTGTAAAACTAAAGGAGTGTAGTATGGGATATTTTAACAAAATTACAAATATTGATTTTAAAAAATGCCGCTGCAGAAGAAGACATCAAATTTATGAGACATTTCATTATATTACCTGAAATGAAGAACAGCATTTAAATTAAAATAATAATAAACTGTAATTTAAAATTAGGAAAATTATTGTACTTTATTGAAGAAAAATGTATTCACCATATAAATGCTGCTACCAAATGATCTCTTTATGTAAGCTCTAGTCCTCCCAATGATTCCCATCAGAGAAATCCAACGGGATAGTAAGCAAACTAAGTTCCCAGCAATATTCAAGAATTCTCAGGCGAGAAATATATTCCAATGAATGTTAGATCATAATTCATCCTTCACCTTTTGATTCTCCAGATCTATTGGCAATTGAGAATGAGTGACCCTCGTTCCAAAACAAGTTGATTAGCAGTAGATCACCAGCTGCTAAACCAGACAAAAATTTTAAAGCATGTTTTTTATACCCCAAAGATTCATACAGTGCCTTTTTGAGTCGCGCCAATTCCTGCTTTAACGGTTATGGTGGCTGCTCAAACTGCTGAATTTGTCAACACTTCGCAAACTTCTGAAATTTCAATCATTCAATTTTTGTGTAACGTGTTACCTGCCAAGTAGATTTTACTGAGATATTTCTGCTCTTTTCTTGGTATTACAGTTTTGGAATCTAGCAGTGTATCTTCTTATATTAAATGCAATTTTACTTGGTACAAATAAATAAGTTAACCTAATGACACTAATTAAATGTAAACTTCAGTTGAATCAAAAAAAAAATTTTGAAAAAATAAAAATTGGACATGGATGCACACATAAATGGCGTGACTTAGATTATATCCAGCAGACCAATATTTTTATTATTTGCTTACATAATAGTAAAACGAAAATGAAATTACTTTATACAACTCTTTAACGGTTATTTTCTTCTTTCTCATTATATTATAGAATTATGCTGAAATGTTTGTCGCATTGCAACTTCATATTTATCTTTGAAACAGATCTATGGTTCAAATTATTGTGGGAATTATTTTTATTAATAATATATTTTTAAACATTTTATTATCAGTCAATAAGAACTTCATATTAAAATCAATTTATTATTGACTTATGTTATTTATTTTAAGCAATTATATTTGTTAATATTTTACAGCTATTTGATTAAGCCTCATAACGGCTATGTAGAAGGGTGGCACTTTTCAGAGCGAAAGTTCATGAGATAGGTGCCAGGCACAGCTAATCATTGGATGATGAATGTTTGACTTCTGAATTTTGCATGCACGTGTATTGAGGTGAAAGTTAAGCAAGTTTTCCGGATTTCTGCTTCTGCAACGTATGAATGAGGTTCACATCGTCAAGAGAAGTTCCTCTTGGATGCAAAGTCAGACGGTGGTTACTTAATGACTTACCATAGGTTATCATACTGTCTACTCATTATAATTGCATGTAAGATGGCTTCAGAAATTCTCTCAATGTATCAAAAGTAAGAAACGATGCAAAATTTCTTGAAACCATTGGCAAGTTATAAGAATCAAACTCCGCTGTACTTATGACAATTATCCTAATTTTAAACCTAATGCAATAGGTAAAATTAAAATTTCACTTTAAGAGAGGATCCACATTACATTAAAATATTTTCTTATTCATATGATCTATTCTTATTAAATCTGTAGGCAAATATCTTATAATAATAAGTTAAACATACCTAGAAAATATTATAAAACTAATTGAAGAACAAATTTTCATGAAAGGGAGAGAATATTATAGTTAGTAAAATATTAAATAAAAAATTTACTTGGATATATGGATTATTTCTGTTATATTCACCGTTTTTTAAGGACAATTAATGTAATGTAATGTTTTTTTAAACATAATTTTAATATGAATTTTCAATATGTCTTAAAATGTTAAACTTATTATGTTGAATGTTTATGAATATATTTTAAACCAGTAAAGTGATATTTTTTCAAAGCTTTTAGAGACAAAATATTTTTTCTTTACAGAGTGTATAAGCACAACATACACTTTTAATATTCTAAAAAGATGAAAGTCACGAATAATAATAACTAAATTATTCAAAATTTTCCATACAATGGAGAATTTCGGATGGATTCAAGACATTTATTAAAAAACTAAAGATAGAGTTAATTATCAATAACTTAATATTCCACTACACACAGTAAAGTACTTGCAAGGTAAACTTTCTCTGAATTATAGATGAGTTTCCCGTTCATTGATGAATATTTCAATTTAAAATGTGAAGCATTTAGTAGTACTGGCACGCTCAACCATAAAACTATATTATGTAGCTTTAGGATGTATAGTGAGAATTCGGAGTTGTTGTTTAACTTTACTTAAAAAGTAAGGAGATGAATTAAGTAATTTTCTACATTGATAGCTTAGAAGATTTGGCTAAAACAAATACAAAAATGGAAAGAAAATTTGTAAATTATTTAAAGTATTAATCACGTATTAATAATATGTATTTTTGCTATTGAATACAAAATGAGTAGTATGATTTGGCAATAAAAATAATACGCGCATGCATTTACTCTATAAATGAAGTAAAAAAATTAAAACTTATTCATCTCTTTTCAATGATACAAATTAGAAAATTTCTAAAAAGTACAAAATTAGGTAACTATATCGTATCATAAGGACGTTAACTCTAAATATATAAATATAAATTAATATAAATCAAAGCAATGTTGTTTCAACTTATTATAATTTATAGATATATATTTTTATTGACATTTAGTGTGCTTCTATAAAAAATTAGCAACTCAACAAAATGTTAAAAAAATTAACAAATAATGCCATGGTGATGATATAAAGTATTTATTTATGGGAAAAAGTGAATAAAATTTCGTTTATTGGAAAAGGTATGCCATCGTTGGTACCAAAAAAACATTCTAAATTTGTTAATGAAACAACAAATTACATTACAACAAATATTAATAAAATTTCACTTCAAGTTTTCTCTAACTATTTGCATCGATCATGCTTGGATTTTGCTTGCATTGCATTCCAAATTTTTTTTACTCCAATTGAAGGCTTACCAGATTATTGTTTAATTTATTTTTGCATCTGTTTCTTAAGTTTGTAACATACTTATTATAAGAAATAAGAACTTCAAATAAAATATTATTATTCAGAGTGTTAGGAAAACAATGATTTTTGAACAACAATATTCAGAAGTTCTGCCTACATCATTTGGATACAATATTAATTCAAGAATCTTTGTCTAACCCAAAGAATTTGTTTTCAGTTTTCCTCATAGAGTTAAGTAGTTCAAATTCTTACCAATTTGACATTGTTCCAAACTGCTTTATGCATAATGAATAATTAAAGATAATTTCTTTCGCACAAAGAGAACGCTCCAAATTGATATAAATGCAGTGTACCAAAATCTGGAATAAAATTAAATATGTAAGTTTCTGCATATTTTCAGTTACAAATTTCAGTTGTATTATTTACGAAGAATTATTTCAAATGGCAAATAAATAACAATATTAAATTTCTTACCATCGTGTCCGATTCAAGTTTATCATTTATAATATTTCACACAAGAGATAAATCACAATATTTCTATGCATAGCTCTTTATATTACTAGACTTCATGTAGATGAATTCGATAGTAAACTGTTGTAACATATTTATTATCCCATAATTTTTTTTACACCTTCACTAAGCACTTCCAGAACTTTTGATATTCGCAGTATAATAATTTATACAACTAAGTCTATTTAAAGAGATTTTATAGGCATTTTGTATTTAACAACAGTTTATATATATATATATATATATATATATATATATATATATATGTGTGTGTGTGTGTGTGTGTGTGTGTGTGTGTGTGTGTGTGTGTGTGTGTGTGTGTATGTGTGTGTGTGTATGTGTGTGTGTGTATGTGTGTGTGTGTGTGTATGTGTGTGTGTGTGTGTATGTGTGTGTGTGTGTATGTGTGTGTGTGTGTGTGTGTATGTTTGTGTGTGTGTGAGTGTGTGCTACGGAACTTTTATTCGTTTGTAACATGCCACAGATCACCACAACTAACCAATATTTTAAATGAAAATACATTTTTTTAACACACTTCATGCCACACATTTGTCTGTAAGTTTCTTTGAAAACCCTTTTGTTTGTTAATGTATAATTCATCTATCAATGGTTGTTATGGTAGACATTGTTGGTTCTCAAGAACGCAAAATACCTCGGTAAATTACATTTAATTTTCTTGTTACTCTTCCTAGCATTCTTTTTTCTTAACGATTTTATTGAAAATAAAGACATGTAAATTTGAGCAGGATACATTTCACATGATTAATATGGAAAACTTGTAAATTTAGAATAATCAAATATCATCTATTAATTTATGTATCTTCTCATACTATAATATTAAAATGAATCGTTTTTTCCTTTGATTTTAAGACAAACGTTTTTAACCCTAATAATTTCATTAAAGGTGTATGAATACACATATATATTCATTATTATATCATTATAAATGAGTTCCTGGTTTTAAACTTAAGCAAATGAGAAGAAAATATCTGGTTTCCACGTGACACAATCTCAGAAAATTTCGATAATAATGTTCAATGATAATTTCTAGAACATGAAAGAAAATTTTTGCATGGGAATTATTACATAAGGTCACAAAATTTACAGTATTTTGTTTGCACATAAAATAAATAATCAGGTTAACGTTCTTGTGTTTTTGTTTCTTCTTTGTAAACATTGTTTGTTTTCATACCTTTGGTAACGCTGTATCAGAAACATTAAAATGCTTATAACATTAATAAAAATGAAGGATGTTTCATACAATTTGTATTTCAGTATAATTGTGTTTTTACTAATTAAGTATAATATTCTTTTAGGAACGAAATAATTAAAATTTAATTTTCGCTAATCTTCCTGAGTTTTCTTCAAATAATTCCCTTTTAATATACTGCCAACAGTAAATTACATAAGCAAAAGCAATTAATATTACGTTCTTTTTATATCATTACGTAACGTATTTACTTTTACGTTCGTACGTAATTAACTGTAAGTTAGTATATATTTACTTTAAAGAAAATCAATCCCATTTGTTCTTCTCAAACTTTATTCTTAATTAATCAGCAATGGTCATCTCTTCAAGAAAAAAATTTTCTTCAATACCAATCTACAAATGCATATATTTTAGTGGCTCAAATTAGGACAGGCAATTATATATACATATAAATAGTAAAAGTTTCAATTACTAGTTATGTCAATTATGCGTTTACAAGCCAAAATAATGGCATTCGTCTCATCATTCATCAAGGAAAGAATCAAAGAGGGGTTTTTTGCCACCTTAAGCTGCATTTAATTTACAAAAGTGACTTTTCATTCACGCTGCACAGAATGTGTTATGTCGTTGGAGTTAAATTTTCTAAGTCTAAAAAGAGGCACAAAAAAAGGAAAAGGAAACAAAAAAAATCAAATTAAAGAAATAAAGATTAAATAAAAAGGAAAAGTTAAACTAAGGCTTCACAAAAACATACTTTGTTTCATAAAGCTATCTAAATGCTTGAAAAAAAAATTCGCATTCCTTAACCATAAGAACTTTATATATATGATGTAACGTCACATATAAACTCAAATCTTTGGTATAAAATAATTCATTGATCACATATATTTTCCTTATTACATTATGAATAACAAATTTAAATTTCCTTTATTAATTTTTCACCTATTATCTTTCCTTAATTTTTTAACTTACTGCAAATAAAATATAAGTTGTTGTAGATCACACTTCTAATAAGCACCGTAAAGTATTGCTTAACTTTATTTAAATTCTATGGTGAGATGTTATATATGACACAAATTTTCATTTCATTTTCGAATTTTCATTTGAATTTAATAGAATGACATGTTCCTTAAATGAAGGCAATTTTTTTGTACTTATACTATTAGTACTGATTGAATGCAAATAAAGTTTCTTACATCCACAAAATTTACTTTTAAATAGTTTATTATTATAAAAAAATGAACACATAATTTAAATAATAATTTTATAATGAAATTGTGAAAATCGGAAGCACCTTGAGACAGCATCAGGGCATTACTGCCTTCAACCTCTTCAAGACTGCAGGGGGAAAGGGTAGCATACAAACAGAAGAATTGTTTGTAAAAAAAATTTAGTTTATTGGTGGTTGTGGCTCAGTGAGGATCTCACCCTGTAGTTCGGGGCTTCCCTTCTTTTACCGGATTATGTTTTTGGAGATGGCAATTTCATATTGATTACTTAATCAGTCACTTAGGTTTCTTAAGCCACTTTATGAATATTTGTTTTGCTATTGTGTTTCGAAATTAATGATCTGCTAATTTCTTACGCTTTTTAAGCCAGCTTTGTACATTATTAATGAATATTTGAAATGCCAATCACTTATAAATATATCTATATGCTTCTCAAGCCATGCTTGATTCTTATATTGTTTTGCTTTGTGATGGTTAGAAAAATTAATTAAATTTAGCATCTGATATATTTTATAACTTTTCTTTCTCCACAACCTAAGCAAAATTCTTTCACTAATGGATAAAGCTTTTGAATTAGAAGCAGTGAAAATTCTCTGAAATGTTTTAATAAAAATTCTTAATATTGTTATATTTGTTTTGAAAAGTCGTGTATAAACATTCCTTCAATGAAATTAACTCTACACATAAATTACTTCAAAGATTGTTCCATCAATGATAAATGTGATTTATGGCATAGAATATGTCAGTCCACTTTACATTAATTGCCAAATGTTTAATTAACAAATTACCCTTAAGTAATTATTTATACTAACAAGTATACAATAAGAAATTAATAAAACTTGTTATGTATTTTCTTTAGCATTTTTGGACCAACAGAAATGAATAAAGAATTTCTTAAGGAAAGTAATATGAGACTAAATTAGGAAATCTTAAATCATATTCCTTACATGGAAAACTAACATTATTTTGGTTAACGTAGGAACTGTTAACCTTGCGCAACACTCACTGCAGAAGCTATTTAATTTACTCAGAGAATAATCTGTAAAAATTAATCAGCGAAGAAGTTATTTGAAATATAATCCACAATTTTATATCAATGAATCTATTATTGACAAAGGATTTTAAGAAGTTTTGTGTGGGAAAAAGACGTCAAGAAAAGAAGTAAACAGCAAGTTGTTAACAACTTTATTAGAAGGTTATCATTTTAAAATGTTTAATTTCCGCGGTGATTAATTTAGTGAGTATAAATCTGAAATAGTATTTATGGACATATTGTAAAATTTAACATCAAATGGCTGCATTAGTTAACCATCAAAAGCATTCAAAATACTCCATCAACAATTTATTTGCGAAGTCATATCAAAAAAGAAATTTCCTGAAACTTTTTTTCTAAATTGTTTTGCAATCTGTGTCAAGCATTATCAAAAGGTGTACATTATTGAGACATATGTGATCATAAATATATCAAAATAATCCTATAAGTCCAAAATTCATCTGAATAATCATAGAAACTAAAATTAATTTTATTTCAATCAGTTTTCTGGTTATTGAAAATGTCCATGGAAATTATTGTTATTAATGGAATAAAGGAAGCTTGTCACAAAACATCAATAATACATCCATCAATGAAGAGAGTGTTCCTTAAACCAGTCGGCTTTAAAAATATAAATAAAGACCTAATATTAATAGTTTCCTTAGACTATTTATTTGAGCATAAAAAAAATAACTCAGCATAAAATTATTCTTCTATAGAGTTTTGCTTTTGTTTTGTGTTACAAAATGTTACATTGTTAAAAAGCGTTTAAATTGTAAAGTTATTTGGATTAAATTATATGAATTTACTTTATCTATAATATTAACTTTATTTTACTTTATTTTTATTATTATTTTACTTTTAATTTACTTTATTTTTAATATTAATTAAAAAAGAAATTTATTATTAACATAGATCATTCTGTTAAATTCAGTTCCTGAATTTGCGTTTATATTTCAAATAAATGTTTTTGAGGGAATTTTGCACTCATTTACAGGTAGCTGATATCTTCAATGTCAGATATTTCTTTGTCAATCTAAAGCCCTAGGTAGCTGCTTTTAATAATATCTGATTTTTTAATTTAATTTTTATGTAATTTGACTTCATATTTTTTAACCTATTTTCAATTATCTCTTATAATTTTGAAAAGAAAATGAAACTTATTATATTACACACACGATTATTGTGTGTGTGTGTGAGAGAGAGAGAAATATATAAAATTTATCAACATATAATCTAAGATATCATTTAATTTCAATAATTATTCTTGTAGATAATTAAATTATGTTCTGGCAAATTTCGAGAAAGAAAATCAAGTTTAATGTCAAGAAAAATAACAGGTATGTTAGAATGTATTTATGAAAATAGTTTCTATATATTCTGAAAATAATTTGCGTTTCGTAGAATCAAAATTATTTTCAATATTTCTTTAATGCTGTTTTTAAGAAACTAAATTATTTTAAATATGAATTTTACTTTTGACTGAAACTCAAGAATTCATTAAAATCAATGAATATTTTCAATAATTCAGGGTTTACCCTTCTCTTAGTAAAAACTAACTGCCTATGTTCTTATACTGTTTCAAACTTTATGTTTTTGAATGTAAGGTCTGCTAAACAATACAATACTCAATTTTTTTTTTTAATTTCCTCAGTTTGTGAAACTTTAGAAATAAAATGCCTGCGCAATAAATTCCATACATTTGGAATACTCATAAAAGAATTTATAATAATTATTTTAAACTAAATTTCATAATGTTTCAAAAATAAATAAAAATATATTCAAACATATGTTTTTGAGAGAAAAATCATATTAACTTATTCTAAAAACAAAATGTGACAGTAGCAAAATTCAATTTTAACATTCACAAAATTAATTCTATTCTATGCATATTTAAAATAAAAGGAGAGCGCAGTTTGCATTTATTTAACGAAGTAAGACTTTTTAATAATAGGTGAAGAATATAGAAGTGGCTTATAAAACTTCTACGAGAGTTCCTCTTCTTTTCAATTTATCTTGAAATTAACAACTTTTGGAACGCAGACTTAAATTTAAAAATACATGCAATTTCATAGGCAAATATTAAATAAACATTCAGAAAACTCTTATCCGAAATGTTAACGTTAGCATCCGAATTTTTTATTTCACTTTACAAAGGGCACTTGTTTGTAATACCAATGAACAAAAAAAATAATAATAAAATAAAAAAATAAAAAAATAAAAATCTTAAAGAAACTGCTTCAAAACCTTTTTGAATAAAATATCATTGAAAAGCATTAAAATTAATATTTTATATGCATTCTTTAATTACAATATTTTTTTGGAAAATTCTTAGGTGAATAAAAGAATTGATTTTGTACACTGAAAATAAAAAACTCCTTTTTAAAAACTATTTTTATGAGAACAGTTTAGACATTTCAAAAATAAATATTAGTAAATGCTTAGAGTAATGATTTATTATTATATGAGAGAAATCACTTATATAATAAATAATTATAAACTGCTCTTAAAATTATTTTCATAGATTTTTAATGGATATCGCTATATATATATATATATATATATATATATATATATATATATATATATATAAAAGTATGTTTAAATAAGTATCATTTTTAAAGTCTTCGTTTAAAAACGTTTTCTTACATTTCAGTCATAAATGGGAAAATTTCATAATTAATTGCACGCAGCTATATACTTATTAGCTTTTCATCTCTTCAGTGCGCTGATAAAATCTTACTTTGAATGCTAACTTAATACTTCGAATTAAACACTGCGGGTTTTTGCATTGGCCTGGCGGCTTAATTGGAACCCATGCTTCGCATCCCTAGGAACTCGGTCAGACACTGTACCGCCTCCGCTATGGCTCTCATGCCATTCAATTTCATTTAGTTTCTTTTTAGTTATATATATACATATATATATGTATATAGTAAGAGATATTGAAACACATTTTTCACATTTAATGGCAAAATCTTATATTAGATAGGTATTAATTATATAATATTATAATTCTATATTAGAAACTAATAGGTATTTTTTTATACTAAAACTAATTTCAAGTCTAAAGTTTTAATTATTTTTTCTAAAGATTATAAATTCGTACAATTAAACAGTCTCATTTTAAAAATTTTGCTATAGTTTTAAGGAATGTTAATAAAAGTTATTTCTTAGAAGAACATAAATATAAAATGCTGTAAATAAACAAATTGTGCTGTATTTATGCTGTAAATAAACAAATATCATGAAAAAATTTAAGAATGATATGAGATAATATCCATACGTTTAAAATGTATGTGTGTATGTATGTATGTATATATATATATTGTATATTAGATTATCAAAGCAAAGCACAATACTTTTGTATGGATAATTTAAATCCAATAGATTTTCTAAAAGACGTGGTTTTTATTGCAATAACTCTCAATTGATAACTATTTTCCGTAGCAGATTATAGAACTAGATACCATTGACTAACTTCGGACTATTATTTGGTTGAAACTCTTGATATTTAGACATTTTCTGTTGGATAAAAATGTTTCTTCTCAACTGCACCAAATTAAAAGACACTTTTCAAAAATTATTTAGCCTGCCACAACTCATAAATAATGTTAGCACTAATTGGACAATGAAGCAACTTTATGATGAGTACAGCGATGTGAAAATCCGATTAATGTTAACACTTTTTTTAAATTATGTGGTGCAATTTTCAATCTTACGTGTGTTTTTTAAGTTAAAAATACTTTTTACTATTTTTATAGAATATTAAATTTTTCAAAAAATTTATTTTCAAAAGTTTTTTGTTTTGAAAATGTCTATTTTTATTTAATTGTTTTAAAGATAAAACGTAAGATTATCAGTGAATACTTTAAAAGCTTAGTTCAACTATAAATTTATTTCATTCCAGTTAAGTTTGCAGAAAGAAATTTTAGATTGCAGTTTTTGTAAATAACATTTAGGTTGAGTCATGTAAAATAAAATAATTATAAACATTGTGAGATAAGGTTTCCTTTTGTTTTAAATTTAAAATTTAGTAATTGTGTTTGCTATCGGAAAAGTAAACTTGGTTGAATAAATTTTTTTTGCGTATTTTACGTTATCTTTTAAGTACAACAAACTTAATAGTTTAGATTTAAAAATACTGTAATTTTAACTGGCACAAATGTTTTGTATATATCATAATTAATGTATTGGCATATTCAACAGAAACATTTTCTTATGAGGAAGTATGATATTTCAGAACAGTAACAAATATTTTGACACCAGAAATAATAAGAACGAATAATTAAAAAATAAAAATGAAAATTCTATCAACAAATAAAAATATCATGTTCCAAATAATAGAAAACAGTTTATTTTATTTTCAGCATAGCTCTATTTAGAATGAACTTTTTAACCTTTTTCATAAATCTTACAAAAAACCTATTTTTCCTCTTGCTCAAATTTGATCATTTAAAAAATAAATAGATAAATAGATGTTAAATAATCTATCATGCTACTTAAGATTCAATGCAAGGTATCTTAAAAAAGGAAAATCATAAAATTATTTTCTCACAATTCCATTCTGTGCATTTTCCTAATGGACAGTGTGCTCCTTTTGAGATTTAAGATTTGAAGCAATTTATTCTTAAATATAGCCTTTCTCAGAATTCTAATTGATTTTTCCTGTTTATGGTATACTTAAATAATGTTTAACACTATCCAGGTCATAATAAATTATATGGTAATTACTGGTTTTTCATTCACTTGAAACTAATTCAATTAATTTTAAGTTATAAAATATCTCCTTTTAGCTATCAGCTAATTTTTTGTATAAAATAACCAAAAAAAGTAGATATTTAACTGTATTAGAAACAATCAAAAGCATTAATACATAGTTTATTATTCATGTATGTACTTTTTTAAAATGATTTTTTGTTTTTATTAAAATTATCATTTATAATAAATTTTTTCATAAAATTATCATTTCAAATAGTAAATTTATTATGCATAAGCAATTCAATATAAGTATTTAAATGAATGACAATCAATCTTCTTTTTAAGATTGTTGGAATTCGTGCACTTGTGATTGCTATAAGGATTTTTTCCATCTATGCGATCTGAATTTTAATTATCAGGTGTGAATGAAGATTAATAATGATTTTTTCTCATTGTAAATGAAAGAGAAAATTTTAATATTTCGATCAATTTCACTCTTACATTCTTTTAAGTAAATTTAATATATAACTTATCTGTAAATTATTATGTTATAAAACTGAATTTAGAATGTCATAGAATTAAAAAATTATAAATTACTTTTTACTATAAGCTAATGTAACACTACAGACAAATATTTAAAACTTTTTGTGCAATATAATGTGAATAAAGTAAAGTAATTATTCATATTACTGAAAATAAATAATTTTTAATATAAAGCTATCACGTACACTACTGGCCATTAAAATTGCTACACCAAGAAGGCAACATGCTAGAGACGTGAAATTTATTTTAAAGGAAGAAGGTACTGTGATATGCAAATTATTAGCTTTTTAGCTCATTCACACAAAGCAGGAGCCAGTAGAGACACCTACACTGTGTTTAAATAAAGAAATTGTTCAGCCGGTTCCTCATACACAAATTGCATTTCAACGTTGTTGCCTGGTGAAAAGTTGTTGTAATGCCTCGTGTAAGAAGGAGAAATGCGTACCAGCACTTTTCTGACTTTGATAAAGGTCGAATTGTAGCGTACCGGGATTGCGGTTTATCTTATCGCAGTATTGCTGCTAGCGTCGGTCGAGTTCCAATGACTGTTAGCAGAATATGGAATCGATGGGTTCAGGAAGGTAATACGGAACGCCATGCGGGATCTCAACGGCCACCTATTACTAACAGCCGAGAAGACAGGAATATTATCCGCATGGCCGTAATGAATCGTGCAACCACGTCACGAGCCGTGAGTCGAGAAATGGGTTCTTTTGGAAAACAACAAGTGTCTGCACGACGATGACGACGAACAGTTCGACGACGTTTGCAGCAGCATGGACTCTCAACTCGGAGACCATGTCTGCGGCTTCCCTTGACGATGCGTCATAGACAAGAGCGCCTTCAATGGTGTGATCAACGACGAACCTGGGTACATGAATGGCGGGACGTCATCTTTTCAGATGAATCCAGGTTCTGTGTACAGCATCATGATGGTCGCATCCCTGTTTGGCGGCATCGTGGTGAACGCGCACTGGCAGCGTGCATTCGTCATCGTCAGACTGGCCCATCACCTAGTGTGATGGTATGGGGTGCCATTGGATACACGTCTCGGTCACCTCTTGTTCACATTGACGGTGCTTTGAACAGTGCACGTTACGTTTCTGGTGTGTTACGACCCGTGGCTCTACCCTTTATTCGAGCCCTGCGAAACCCTACGTTTCAGCAGGATAATGCCCGAATGCATGTTGCCGGTATTGTACGGACCTTCCTTGATACGGAACATGTTCGGCTGTTGCCCTGGGCAGCACGTTCTCGAGATCTTTCACCAATAGAAAACGTCTGGTCAATGATTGCCGAGCGACTGGCTCGTCACCAAATGCCAGTCACTACGGTTGATGAGCTGTGGCATCGTGTTGAATCTGCATGGGTATCAGTACGTGTACATGCAATCCAATGTCTATTTGACTCAATGCCCAGGCGTATAACTGCTGTTATTACTGCCAGAGGTGGTTGTTCTGGGTACTAATTTCTCAGGATCTATCCAGCCAAATTTTTTGAAAATATAATCACTTGTTATTTCTTGTGTAATATATTTGTCAAATAAATATCATTTTGTTATCTGCATTTCTTTCTTGTGTAGCAATTTTAATGGCCAGTGGTGTATTTTAAGTAAAATAATAAACTTTCTTTTTTGTGTAATCTATATGTTACTAAATCATAAATAAAGAATCGCTTTATATAGTCTTTTATGAGATTTGAATTGATGCAGATACATAAAAACATGACTTGTTTTGAAATTTGCTCATTTACATTATACTGGATTTGAAATTAGTATTCAAGGCCATTAGAGAAATCCTAAACGAGTTATTTAAATATTTTCTCATATAGATATGGTTAAAAGATATAAACGTGGTTAAATAATTTTGCTTTTTTTATCAGTATTTTTAATCAACAAATCATTCAAAAATAACATATCCGTTTCAGTCAAACAATCACTTGTCACTTTCCAGGTAATCATTCCATTTATAGAATCATTTAATAAAATGTTTTAATTAATTCTCTACGTAGGAAATCTTACATACAATTATCTTCTGTTTTGAAGGAGTCTTCAAAACAGAAGATGGTATCAAAACTTGTAATTAAAAACTTGTAATTAATTTTTAAGTATATTAAGTGAAAATATGTTTTGAATTTAGATTTATTCCTGCCATAATAATTTATTGGTGCAGAAGAATGATTTTAAAAATTAGGAGCTCTATTTTATTTTCCTGAGATAGAAGTATGCTGTAAAACTTCCAGATCAACAAATGACATAAGTTGATCCTATTAACAGCTAATTATAAGACAGAATCTTCAAATTAAAAAAATCAGTTTCTTAATAAAATACTTGATAAACATGCTTCATGACAGTGAATAATGCAAATTTGACAAAACAGCAAAAGTTGTTCTCTTTGATGCAATCTTGTATGATCAAATATCAATATAAATAATCTAACAATTATATTCGTATAGTTATGGATACACAATTGAGTCAATAAGAAAGGCATAACGTAAGGATAATTGGTGATATTTCTGAACATTTTGTATTCGAAAAATAAAAGCTATTAATTGTTATCGAAAATATACTAATTTTTTCTTTTGTTTTTCATGTAATACTGCTAGGCGCACAGTTGCCGTATAATCCAGGATGCCACATTTTGAAACTTTTTGGTGATGAAGAAATGATGCCAAGGTAACGTATTGTGACTTTCGTGATTATGTAAATGCTAAGGTTATAATAATAAAATAAAATTTTACGTATTATTCGCAAATGTGTCTCCATATCTATGATGCAATAAAAACTAGGTAGCCACATACATATGAAATTTCGCTAAAAAGAACACCAAACTCATAATTGGTATCCTAGATTATCAGGCATTTGCTCCCTGCCAGGTAGCAACTGAGGTCAGTTACCTAATATCAACTAATTTGTTAGTGTCTTTAATGAGACGATCTTCATTCAACTTTTCCATTGAGATATCTTAAAAAGAAACACATACGGTTCAAACATTTCCTAACAGTAACATGTCATAAAAAGTAAATATGAAAATTAGCCTATTGCTTGAACTACACGACAAAAGTATTCAGGATAGTTAAGTTCTATAATATTTATTTTTATATAGAAAACAACTTTAAAAATTATTTTTGTGATAAGTGCTTATAATTTAATTTCAGAACTGATCTTTTATTTTTTGGTAAATTTATTTTCTTAAAATAATTAATTTTAATGTAAGTTTAAAATGATATGATTGTTTTTTTTTCTAAATTTCTTATAATTTAATTATAGTGCTTATAATTTAATTTTAGAAATGATCTTCTATTTTTTGGTAAATTTATTTTCTTAAAATAATTAATTTTAATGTAAATTTAAATTGATATGATTGTTTATTTTCTAAATTTCTAAAAACTGCTTTTAAAGAAAAATTAATTATTTTTTTATTTTATATATATATATATATATATATATATATATATATATATATATATATATATATATATATATATATATATATATATATATTCCTTACTTTAAAAATAATAAATATATATATGACATATAAACAAAAGAATGTGATTATCAATTAAATGAAAAACTATTAATTTTCATTTTCAGATTGTTGATTCAGAAGATTTGGTATACAAAAAGGACTTTTTCCCATCCATACACTCTGAATTTTAATAATCATAGCATTAATTAAAATGAGTAATGAAGTTTTTCTGGTGGTAAAGAGGGGAGAATAAAATTGCGAATTTCACATGAAATTCTTTCTTTCATATTATATTAAAGAAATTTAATGTAATGCCAATTATCTTTGTTAGTAAACTGTATTAAGTAACGAGTATTTTATCTCTGTTCCAGGATAAAATACTAGTATTTGATTAAGAAACTGATTAACTTCAGTGCAAAGTTTAACTTTAAAGGCAGACAAAAAAATTAAATACTACACATTTCTGTGTTTAAAATATTATTCATTCAGTTAAAAAAGCTAATTAAAGAATTAATTAATTACTAATTAATTAAAGAGACAATATGCTTAGAATATATATTTAATTTTTCTTAATTATAAAATTGATATTTCAGATAATATTACATTATAATAGTTAAATATTTACGAGATTATTAATGAAACAGTTATTTAACTTTGAAGCATGTAACTGGTTATTAGCTTTGAATGTTTTTATACACCAATTTTTAATATGCTTACGTTTACAGGCATTTGATTATCTGAAGAAAATTTGGCATATAAAATAACATTGTTTAATACAATACACATAAAATGATCATATTAATTATATTATCAAGAAAAAAGGCATTTCAAGAAAAAAAAAGTTTATAGAATTTTAAGACAGATTACGTTTTTTTTTTTTTTTTTTTTTTTTTTTTTGTGTGTGTGTGTTGAATGATTGTCTTTCATTGGAAATTTTAAATCCGTTTATGTATTTTCAGAATGTTAACCATTTAAATATATGTCATTCAGGAGATTCGAGAACTTTAAAAACATTCTCCCAGGATACTTCACAATTATCCATTATTAAAATTTAATTAGTGATATATTAATTATTTTTTAATTTATTCGTAAAAAGTATTTATCTTTTTAAATTTATTCGTTGCCATTAAATGATGAAAAGAAAACAGTATATAACTTCCTTGTATTTTAAAAATTGCTTTATTGTAAATGATACCCCAATAAAAATTTGTGTAACAAAGTACTTAATTTTCTAAGAAATGTTGAGGTGTAACAAGCTTATTTATAAAAATCTGCTAATTATTTATTTTAATAGAGTCCTTCTTCATAAAACTAATGCACTTTATATAAAGAATAATATTCAATATTAATTTAGGTGCCATTCTATAAATTTTTATTACCATTCATCTGTTTACATAGAAAACAAATATAAACTCAATCAGAAATGGTTAATTTTCAGGAAAATAGAAACTCTTAAATATAAATTGCTAACCGATACGTTATTCCCTATACGTTACAAGCTCATTCCTATATCAGATTATTTGTTGCATTCAGAATTCACTACAGATGATCTAATTATACGATTAAAATCAAAAAACATTATCTAAAACTTATCTTCAAATAGCTTAAAACATTCATAAATTTTTTGTGAACAGTTTTTTTTTCTGCATCTAATAAATTAAATGTTTTAAGGTATTATTTTTAAACTCATTTAGTAACTGTAATCAATCAATATCATTACATGTTAAAAGTATAATTACGTATATTTGACAAATATTTGGTACATATTCTAATGTGCTAATTATTAAAACTTACATTTTGATGAAGATTATTGATTTTGATTTTCTTCTAAATTAATAGTTTGCTTTTGATATAATTAAGAGTCCATATCTTATGGAGTAATTATTGAGCCGCTATGATAACAATTTCTTGTGATGAAAAGCATTTATTAAACAAAACTGGTCTATAGAATGTATTATATTTGAAGTCATAAAAATCAATATATTTTGTCAAACATTATTATAATTTTGAAGAAAAAAAATTTTTATAATAACTTAAATTAATTATGAAATAAATTCTTATGATCAACCTCAATTGTACTTTCTAATGGCCAACATCATCATTCCGATTTATTGTCATTATTTTAAAAAATATTAAGAGGGAAAAATTAATTCAAATTTTATGAAATAACATTTACAGCTTTCACATAAATAAATGGTAGAAGAGAAGAGTTCTTGGAATTTTATCATGGCTGATATTTCCTAATGGGTGACTAACAGAGATTGGATAAATTTAATGCATTTTTTGTGATGTTTAGGAACCTCAGTATGGAATTTATTATATGTCCGAAACAGATTTTGTTAGAAAATAGTTCCCAGAAACACATGTGAATATTCTTTTGTGATGTTGCGGATCAATATTAGATGAAATCATCATTAGCCAAACTGATCTAAATTTCTCTTCTTTCTTGTTGATGACATTTATAGAAAAAATAGAAACGCAAGTTTATATTTCGATTGAAGAGAAATACTTTCAATAAAAAGTGATTTACTTTGCCACATTTTATAACGTATCAACCATAATTTAAAGTTAATAAGGAAATTAATGTAGCAGAAGTATACAAGAAATCGGTTAAATATCGATGGTAGATTTTAATGAATAGATATATAACAATACCTTGCATCAATTACATATATCATTTTGAATAGTGAATTTATCAGTACATCATAGAATGAATTGTAATTTTAAATACAAATAGCTAAATTATTTTATCAAAAACCATATTGAAGTTTTTTGCATGGAAAGGCTTATTGATTAGTTATGTCATTCATTATATTAAATAGAATGAGGTATTGATTAAGCAAAATAGAATACTATTTTCATTCTATTTTCCATTAAAAATAATTATGCAGATATATTACAAAAATAATAATGTTGATTCACTTTGAAAACCGAAACATTTCTTGTTTAGTATTCTATTTGACAAAATATTGCAAAACATTCAATAAATATAAAATTATTTGGAAAGTAATAATGCTTTCATTATTAAAATATATGATAAAAAATACTCCAATTTAATTGAAAGATTATTTAAAATTTAAAATCAATTAAGATTATTTGTTAAATTTCTTCGATCATTGTAAAGTGCAACTGATAAATGGGAGATTGAATTTTAGTGCTTATTAATAGATTTCAAATCAATTTATTTTAAATTTAATTTAAGCTTTAAAAATTTAACAATTTTTAAATGAGTAAAATTTTATAACATATCATATTTGTGTTAAAAAGAACATTCAGTGAAATTTATCCGAAGAGCCATAATCTTACCTAATGTACTTTCGTTTTGTGTGGCTAAATTTTGCTGCATTCTGTATAATTAAAAAGGATAAAAATTAAATAAAGAAGAAAGAATAATGTATTATAATTTTTGAGTGTTCTAACATTTTCTAACAACCTCTTATTTATGAATAAACTAATGATACTTCTCAGGTGTCAGAAACAATCACAAATTGCAAAAATATTTTGTAATTATAGTCACTAGCAATATAAAACACAGAAGTTCAAAATATTTTAATTGCAATACATCATTTCCCTTTCATAATTGATTTAATATCAAATGAACTTAGAAGCTTTGCAGTTGCTCAAAGCGTTCAATTTAATTCAATTATACTTTTTTCTACATGCATTTTTTATATTTAAAAACAAAAACGTTCAATTTTTTTCTTTTTCTAAATTTATGAAAAAACAAGGAAATCCCTTTGCAAATTATCTATTGTTCTTTTAAGTTGTTTAAAATATTTTATCAATAAATTGAAATTCTTAAATTAATGAGTTAAATTAATCAAAATATGAAATGAAATATAACAAATCATTTTGATAAAAGAAATAAATTTTTAAGCTTCGCTTGTCCCATAAAATGTTTTGAACGATCATAAGAAATTTAATGCACACAAGTTGTTTATTTATATAATATTTCAATTATAAAACCTGATTTCATGACTTAAAAATGTTCGAATATAAGTTTGGGGAAAATAGTTTTATTCAATATAGAGTAAATATAAAAAAGAGATTGCTCCGAAAAATATTCTGGGTATCGACTTTAAAGTAAAAGTAAAGATCTAATGCTACTAATATCAGTTATTATTTTTAAATGTGATATATCTAATGATTATTTTATAACAAAAATTGGTGGGCTTGGTAACTCACCAATTCGGCATTAGGTTGAGTGTTGGTGAATATGGTAGAATTTGAGTGATACACTGGTCAACAGTGGTTTTGGTGCCAAAGATTTTGGAGGTGATTTTATATGAATTCGATGCGCTGAATCCAAATATGTCATTAATTTTTGCCTATCAGCTCGAATTTTTAAGATATCAACATTTTAATGAATCATGCATTCCACTATTTTAAAAGAAAAACCATGGTTTTAACAAACAAATTATACGGGGAATTTTTATTATATTACATAGATATTGCTTATTAAATACAAAAGAAAACAGAAAAAGTCATGATTTAAACAAATTACTCACTGAACATTTCGGAAACTTCTTTTGTGTGACATTCTTGAATGTATTTTGGAACAATTCCGTTTTAAAGTCCAGCAGTAATCTGCCATCATGTGAGTATCCCATGTTCCTTGATAGCGATCCTCCATACATTTTATATCTTGGTGAAATCTTTCACCTTGCTCCTCACTAATGTCTCCTAAATTATCAGGAAAACGGTCTAAGTGGCTATGTAAATAGTGCACCTTAATGCTCATGTTACACCCAAGGAATCTGAAATTATTCAGCATTTCATTGACTAATTCAACATAGTTTTCAGCTTTGTGTTTACCCAGAAAATTTTGGACAACTGAAACAAATGAATTCCAGGCTTTTTGTTCAATCTCATTCATTGCATTTATGAAGTCAGGGTTTTTAATCAGCTGTCTTATTTGTGGGCCATCAAATATTCCTGCTTTAATTTTTTCCATACTCAGCTGAGTCATTTTTTCCCCTATATATGCAAAGCATGATCCATTCTTATCAAGAGCCTTTACAAACTGCTTCATTAGACCCAGCTTGATATGCAGTGGTGGAAAGATTATTTCTCTCGTGGAACTAAAGGATCATTGATGATATTCTTTTCCCCAACATCCATGTTTTCTCTCCTAGGCCACTCTTTTCTAACCCAGTGTTGCGTTTTGTCTCTGCTATCCCAGAGGCACAAGAAACAAGGATATTTTGTGTGGCCACTTTGCTGTCCAAGGAGAAAGTTTACCATTTTTAAGTCTACACAAATCACCCATTGGTGTTCACGATACTTTATTTTTTCCTAGACCAAAGCTATGGTGTCATATTGCTCTTTCATTTTCGTTGAGTGAGCAATTGGTATTGAGCCATATTTGTTCCCATTATGTAGAAGAACACATTTCAAACTTCGCTTTGAGCTGTCAATAAATAGGCTCCAATCATCTGGAAAATATTCAGGAAGACCCATTTTTACCAGGAGTTCTCTAACAGCATGACAAAATACAAGATTTTGTTCTTCAGAGAAAAAAGGTAGCAGATCTTTCTCCCTTGTGCGATAAAATGTAATTTTCGTTCCTGGTTCAAGTAAATTTTTTTCCTTCAACCTAAAAGCCAGTAATTCAGAAGCTTCTTTCGACAGATTGAGATCTCTAGTGAGGTCATTTAACTCATCTTGTTTGAAACATTGAGGAATTGATGATATCGTTTCAAAATCACTGTCACCTTCAGTAGTATCAGAATTCTGATCAGAGAGACAATAAGCGTCCTCACAGAGTTCTGGTAGCTGGTGAAAAGTTGGAATTGGCACTTCTTCTGAATGAGAGATAGGGCGTCTTGCAGAGACTAAATCTGGATAAGTCCACTTATTACGGTTCTTTCGATTGATGCCAGTAATATTTACTAAGCAGAAATAACAGTCATCAAAGTGATTTTTTGGTTCTCTCCAAACCATTGGTACACCGAATTTCAGGCTTTTCCTTTTCACGGTAGTCCACTGTCGTAAATGCTCTGTACAAGTTTTACAGACAATATGTGGTGCCCAGGTTTTATCCTGATCACCAAGTTCAACACCAAAATATCCAAGATAAGCCCTCTTTACAAAGTAACTAATAGATTTTCTGTTTTCCAGTAGCGTGTATTCTCCGCATATGTAGCAAAAAATATCAGGATGATGTACACAGCTTCTTCTACTTGAACTCATTTTATTTCTATTTAGCAACACAAATACTTTGATTTACTTTTTAACAACTCGTTACTAAAGAGAAATTTCATATGACGCTAACCTCTATCTATCTGCACCGCCGGAATTCACGAACTATTCTCAACTCTCAACTGCGGTTGAAGCTTTGAAGGTCACTTCAGATAGTGGACAGACATCTCCATGTATCGGATTTCTATGGAACTAACTGGATAGCACTAATAAGTAGGATTCAATCCCATTTATTAAGAATTTGTCAACTAATCAGTTATATATCTCTTATTGTTTGTCTTCTTTTTATAATAAATGAATTAAAATAATAATTTTTAAAAATAATAATTAGTAATTTCCTAAATATTATAATTTTAAATTCAATTGGTTATAAAAGAAGACTGACAATAGGGCAAATATACAAGAATCTTTCCCTGTATAAATTTTACAACACTTGTACTTGAAAGTACTAAATAGAAAAAAAGCATTGATAGATAAGTGAATTTATCTAAAAATCTAGAGCTGATACAGAAAAACTGCTTTCATATTTAGATTCAGCAATAAAAATATAGTTAAAATCTGCTCTAAAATCCTAAGCACCAAAAAAAAAAATTTTTTTTTTTGTAGGCCTGTGTAATGTTCTTAGCATCTTTTTATTTCCTCAAATGAGCGAAAACACGTTGACGACACAAAATCACTAAGTGTCACCAAAATACACCTTAAAATATATTTTTTCAAAAAAAAAATTTGATTTTACAAATTAATTATTCAGATACCACATTTTTTTGCTGAAAACAAGGATGTAACATCCTAATAAGAATTCAAAGAAAATTATGCGCTATGTGATTATATTCACTATTATTTCGGTTGCGATAATCACTTACAAATTTCTTATCTGCATTTCACTCATATTTCATTTTCATAAATACATTAGCATTGTTCATTGGAACTTAAATTATGAATTTATAATTTACTAATGGTTCAAGGTTACCAACTTTTACAGGCCTGATTTGTGGTGGACAACATAATTAGTTTTCAAAGAAAAATTGCAATTTGTAAAAATAATTCTATTAATAATTTTTGATAAATGTTTACTATACTTGTTTAAAAATAACTCCAATATTTCTTTGTGGAGTTATCAACGGAGATCTCTTAACACAAGTTGATTTAGCTAATAAATATCATTAGACGACAAAAACATTATTACATTTTTCTATGAAAAGTAATTTCATTAATCATTCTTAAATAAATATATTACTGTTATGTGTGAAATAGACGGTATCATTATTTTAATTAATTTTTTTTAATATATTACTGTTATGTGTGAAATAGACGGTATCATTATTTTAATTAATTTTTTTTACAATTTTCAATAAATAATAAATAAAATATTAAATTTCCCTCAGAGTTTAATCTTTTATTAATATTATAAAAAATAAGGAGGAAAATAATATTTCTTAGTGAAAAAATTTTGCAAGCAATTGTGTACATTAATTTAAAATGCGTTGGGAAAGATTTCAAATTTTTACAATCAGAGCACTTTAACGATAAAAAACACTTATAATACCACTTATATACACACGTATAATACCTTTATAAAAATTGAAATCCCCATTCTTAATAATTGCTCACAGAAATCCTATGTGATTAGTAACTGAATATAGATTACTGTAAGTAATTTAAAACTCATACAGGCAAGATATTTAAACAAAAAATTTAGAACTTTTTATTCAAATTTGCAAATCTTTAAATATTGTTCAGTAAGTAATTGCAAAGTATAAAAGCATAATATATTTTTAAGTAAATCTACATAATACGCCATTATGATCATCAATATCATCCTTTCGTTTAAAATACGAAATTAAAATTTAGTTATATGCAATGAAATAAAATAAAAGCCTATCTATCAACGTCATAAATATAAGTTAATAAGGAAAATAATCTATATGAATTTTAGTTACACAAAAATAGTTTTATTAGACTGAATAAAAATTATACCGAATAAAAATATGTATGATAATCACGGCTAATTTAAGTGATATTT
The DNA here is from genome assembly GCA_030067965.1 of Latrodectus elegans. NCBI lineage: Eukaryota > Metazoa > Arthropoda > Arachnida > Araneae > Theridiidae > Latrodectus > Latrodectus elegans. Next base: position 2,668,505 of record CM057812.1, on the reverse strand, counting down.
TATTTTAATTATAATAAAAATATCATTGCTGTAACATTTTCCTTTGAAGTTTCTCCCCCCCCCCGTAAACAATTTATTCTTTTTAATTCCTCTAGTTGTAATTAAGATATATTTAATGCAATTACATGCATATAAAAAAGAAAAGAATATATAGAATATATATATATATATATATATATATATATATATATATATATATATATATATATATATATATATATATATATTTATTTATTTATATATATATATATATATATATATATATATATATATATATATATATATATATATATATATATATATATATATATATATATATATATATATATATATATATTTATATATATATATATATATATATATATATATATATATATATATATATATATAATTTGATTTGTTTCTATAGTAGAGTTACGGTATCCCATTAGGCATTCAAGCCTAATCACTCGTAACCAAAAATATTCTAGTGCCTGAGTTGTTAGCAAGCAAGAGTTTTTCTTCAGTCATTGACAATATATACGATGGAAAGTAAAATTGGTCCCTAGAGAGCACGACCCCAAGGTAGTAGATAGGAGAATGGCTCCAGTGGTCTTCCAGTGGGTGGTAGAAAGAAAATAAAATTCCATCCACGGACCAACAAACATAAGTCCAAGCTTACGAGGTAATGGCAAATCATTTTATGACAAGTGCAATCTCTTCAACTTTATTCTGTTGCCTCAACCTTCTGCAACATCGACCACAACTGCTGCCATGAAACCCTTTATACAGAAAAGCTGATTGTGTGGCCAGGGCAGTGCACCATGCCTTTGATCCCATATGACTTGTCTCTTTTACCTTTTTTTTGCTCTTGTCACACGACCATAACAAACAGTAAAATTGGCAAAAAGTTAAATTAGGAAAGGCGGTTAATTTGATTGATTAAGAAAAAATTTACCTATTTCATGTAAATGTGAGTGCGCACTATTTTGTGGAAAAGTAGATATGGACATGAGGTGAAGTTGAAGAAAATGTTATAATGATTGATGGAAAATTAAACATGGATATTTCTTGTTCTGGTCAATGTACAGGGATGGAAACAGTACAACCATAAATCATTATAAATATAGACTACATTATGAAGACAAAGATAAAGGCATGTATGACCTTAGAAGCATACTCAATGATGTTTTTAAATATTAATTCGAGCATAATTGGATATCAGAAAAATGGGTGATTTATTTATAAATCCACTATCATAGCATTTGAACTTTCACTTGTGATCTTCAATGCACTGAATATGAACCTACAACCTAGTTGAGCTGATTCAAATACAAATGAAGCAATATTTGACTTGCAGAGATTATATTGCTATGATTAAATTGATTGGAGATTGTTATTGCTGACATTAATAACTGTAATATGAATAATGTAATATGGATTTGAAAACATCGAATATTCCATTTACATATTATGTTACTGAAAAACGATTAAAATTCTTCTTGTCATCAATTCAACCTTTCAGTCACTGATTTTTAATGATATTATCGTCATTATGGTTAGTTTTGAGAACTTTAAATATTGATTCTATTACACACAATATTTATGCCTCACAACATTTTTAAATAAAAAATTTTCAATCTTTTAATTTTTAAAAAAATGTTATGCTATTTTAGCAATATCAGACACTGCAGGTACATAAAATTCCATACCGTAAAATTATAAAACTCTCAGAATTCTTACTTCCTTTATACACAGATAAATTTAATTTATAATATATGCTTTGAGAATTTTTCTGAGGCGTTAAACTATATAAAAGAATACTTTCAATGTGAAGTGTAAATATATTGAAATGTTTTAACAGTAAATAAAGTTTCTTTCCTTTATACTAGGAATTACTTTCCAAAAAATAGTTTTATATTAAACAAAAACACAATTTTTTACAGAGAAAGATTTAAAATGCTTTATCATGATTTAACTATCAAAAAACTTTTTGCTTAAGAGTTTCATGATATGAAACTCACCTAAATGTGGTGTAGAATAACTTTCATTAAATATAAGTTTAGTTAGATTCATTTTTAAGCTTTTTAATGGATTTAATAAGAAGAACCATTTATTATTATGCCCTATGTAAAGATCAATAAAACTTAAATTTCTTCAATGTTCAACTTTTTTCCGATAACGTATTTTCTTTTATCACAAACTATGAAGAAAAATACATATTTTAATAAACATTATAAAAAATTCATTTAATTTAAAACCTCATGGCATTAATTTTTATTCTTAAATACATATGTATTATACTGTTTATTCAAAATACAATTCTAATTTTAATATATTTTAAATGACGCCATTATCTTTTATATAATAAATGAAATAAGTGTAAAATTTCATATATAACAACCTTTATATTTTAATTACATAATGTAACTCTAGATATTACGTTATTATTCATTCAAATAGTTCTAAAAATCGAATGAACACGTTGAAATTATTAGATATTAAAAATAAATATAATAGAAAAAGAATATATGCTATTAAAACAATTTATCTCCCCTAAGAAATTTAGGTATTCTAAGTTCGCTAAAATTCTTAAATTAGGTAAACTTTTTTTGCTCATATAAAATGATTATTTTTTTTTAATAATATATAATTTATTTGAGAAGATATAAACAGAGATATCTAATACATAATTAAGTAATGACATTTGTAATAATATAATTTTTTGATTTTTTATATCTTTTTTTATACTTTATAAATTGTTTTGATTAAGGAAATATATATTATTTAGTTAAACAAGTTAAACAGTAAAGTAATTTATTATTTTTTAAATAAAATAAGAGGTAATATAAATAAATTATATGATTCGAATATATGGAAAAATCACCCTTATATTCATTATTATGATATATTATGAAATTTTGATATATATATATATATATAATGGTATAAGTATCATATAATCATATATGCCGCCAACAGATTTCTCGCCAAAGTTGTCATTCTATGTTTTGATTATAGTGTTTCTGGTTTTCACTCTGGTGTTGCCAATTTAAATTTTTGTTCCTTTTTAGGAATTTTTTGTTACCACGTTTTTTTCCCATGTTTTACGTCATTTTTGTGTCATATATATGGTTTATTTTTTAGGTGACAAGAGCATTAGTATTGCTTGGGGACGAAAAAAAGTCGCCAAGATCGTGCCAGTAGGCGCTTTATTGAAAATGGTTAGTTGGGAGTTTTTCGTTCTCCTGCTGTAATTTCGCGTCATCAAAAGTTATTGAAATGCTTTACCCCCCCCCCCCCCTTTCTTCTTTTTAGTTTACAATTTATTCAAATATAATGTTTTGGAATAACATTTAAAATCCACATTTTGTTCTGTATGTTATGAATTAAAGTTAAAAACATTCTTGTTTCTTTTGCGATCATAATTTTGTATCTGAACGTACATGACACATTTAGTTGGGATTCAACTTTTCTTTAGTTCAATTTTTTCAATGCACTCATTTTTATTAGATTTGTATAGGTTATCCACTGAATTATATTTCTGTTCTGCATTATTTATGAAACTGCAAATTGCAGTTATAATATATGTAGTAAGAAAAGATATAAACAATCAAAATGATATACAGACTTTATACTTTCCTTCCATGATGAGTCGGCTAAATTAATGTTATATATTTTTTTATTTCGTAAATAATTACTTTGTTATTTTAAATAAATTTAATGCGTTATGAAGTATTATTACATAAAATTTCAAACAATAAAAGAACTTTTAGTATTTTGCAATGTTACAGTTTACAATCTCAGAAGGTGTAACAATTCTACGCCATTTTCATTAAGCCAAAATGTTTAAAAATACAAACACAGGCATGATCTTTTAAAATTTCGGGAATTGTAAAACTCATGCACCTGATAATACGATCAAGGAAGGCCTGTTGAGCAGTGTAATAATGACACTTAGGAAAGTTCTCCGCTCCTTAAAGATATGTAGGAAATATGGTGTGTCCACTCGAAAAGCGTTAAAGAGTCGTCTGCCTTTTTTTCAAAAAATTGAGTTGGTAGCACCGAAGGGGGATCTTTTTTCCCAAAACTACCGAGTGTGTTCAGGAGGGATTCCTTAAATTGCATTTAATTCAATCTTTCAGATGGAGGAGATTTCTGTGTTAGTGAAGCTGGCGTTGCCATGCAGGATGTCAGCAGAGACAGATTTGGCCAAACTATGAAAGAATTGTTAATCTTTTAATATGCTAATATATTATAATAAGTATTTGAATATCTCTTCCATTTTAATCTTTTTTTCGTTTTTAAAATGAAGATATCCATTATAAAATTATTTTTTCTCACCAACATTCATCATTACTCAGATGTTAAGAATCAAAGAAAGAATTCCTTGTAAATTAGTACTTGCTCTAATATGATTCATGTGATACAAGAAAATGTAAAAGTAAGATTTTATTTATGATAAAGTATCGTAATCTTATATTGCAAAGTTTTTTTATGATATAGATGCTGTTAAAATTCATTATGTTTCAAGCCATATGTAAATATTTATGATATTAAATTAAAAGTACTCAATTAAGTTTGCTATAAGGCAAAAACTATTATGTTCAGGCGGCCAGGTTTAGGTCATTGTTTTCAATGAAAAATTGAATTAATTTTGGTGTCTCAAGGTTTATCCCTCGCACAAATTAGACTAGATATGAAAAAATATGGCAAAAAGCATTTTTTTAGTCTGTTGTTCCTCCAGTTTCTGATTCCCGAAATCTTTGAATATTTTGAGGGTAGTTAGATCACTTGCAACAAGCTAAAAAATACGATGTATTTCTGATTTACGGTCATATCATAATAGCCTGCTCTTCCAAGATGTTTATTTTTATTTGCACACCAACAAATCAAAAATATACGGTAGATCATTCCTTGACGCATTCGACAACCTTTGCCGTCAGCGCGTACTTGCTCCTCCATTTATTATATTCTGCTTAGGAATTAAGAATTCCCAAGATAAAAAAAAATTTAAAAAGGTAAATGTAACAAGTTACAGGAAATTTGAAATGTTTACTTATTCATTCCAGTATAAATCTAATTTTTAGAGCATAAAAAATTGGTCAAATTATTTAATGTTATATCCTAGGATAAATAAAACGACTCCAAAAGGCCATTGTTATGATAATGATTTAGCGACAATCTTTGGCGATTTATTTGCGAAGGCCACAAACTTCAGTGAAAACCAAATTAAATTGTAACGATATTTGAACAAGATGCTTGTATTAAATAATGTTAGTTGCAATTTTCTAATTTAAATTTAAATTTTTAAATATATATCAATGCTTTCTTTTCTGGTATTAAAAGAAGTAAAATATTAATCACGTGCATCTGATTTGGCAAAAAATACATCTTTCAATTCAATAATGAAAAATGTATCATTCAATAATATGTAAATATTGATAAAATATGAAATATTGATAAATATGAAAAATATACTGTATTGAAAATTTTCTAATAAGTGAATATTAGAAAATTTTCAATATAGTATATTTTTATTCACTTTTTTATGAAACTAAAATTATTAATGTAAAATATTTAAATTGTTTGAAGAAAAATAAATGATGAAAGTGTTTCTATGTATCGAGATAAATTCTCATCATCAGTTTTAAAGAAAAATCACATAAAATGAACACTCTGTTTCTACCTCAATTCATCTGAAATTATGGGAAACACTGTCGCGTGTGTTAACCAATAAAAAGTTAGGTTATTCTTGTAACTTCTACATGATGAGGTCATTATTTATCCCTTAATGTAACAAGAATTGAAAGATTTCCAATAACAAACCACTTTTTTGATTTCCAAAATCCATTAACTAGAAGTACGATAAATTAAGGATTCTTTGATTCGCCTGAAATCAGTTCATTTCCTACAGAATATATCATTAAAATAAGTTGGCCCATTTTTTCTGCTAAAAATATTTGATATATACTATAAAAGATAAGAAAACAGTTCCAATGTATGCGCTAAACTTCTTACAACTTGTTACCATTACAATATATTTTACGTTTTACATATTAGAAACTTACAGTACCTACACAGATAAGGTGCGCAAAGGATAAAGAGTAAATGCTTAAATGGATTCATATGAGAACAAACTGTGTTTTTAGAATGTATTAATACTTCTTGAAATTAAATGTCATTAATTTATTCATAAAATACTTTTGCGTCATTAAAATCTTCATAGGAAGCATCGTCAAAATAAGACTTCTCTACAGATTTTATTTTCAATATAGTGATTATTGCTTACAGGTACAAATATCATAAAAAACAGTTAAACTTAATATTTTAAACTACAAAGGAATCAAGTGTGTTTAAATTTCTTTTCAGATGCGAAAAATATAATGCATTGTGTGTGTTTTAAACATGTGGGCAACATATGTCTCACATTTTATTAAGGAAAGGAGAAAATAAAATAAAAACAATCTGTCATTTTTAAACTAAATTATTATTCACTCAGACTTTCTATTTAAATGGTAAGTGCGATATCTATTAGAGTATGCAAAAATCTTACTAAAATTTGAAATTTGCTGAAATAATTCATACTTTTTTTTATCAAACTTTATTTGTTCAGTGTTATGTTTAATAAACATTTTCAAATCTATTTACTTTAAAACATACGCAAGAATAATTTTAGCATTTCTATACATATTTGTGCAAGTAAATTATTCAAACTATTTTACAATTGATTAAATTTCCTTATTTTCGTTTGTTGTTTTAAAGATGGGAAGCATTTTCTCAAAAGAAAAATATTTTTATCATTGAAACAAGATGATTATGTAAAATTTCAGAGGAAACAGAAATGTTATGAAAATGAGTTACAAAATTTTACATAATAAGAAGTTTAAAAGAAAGCTTAAGAATAATTTTTAATTAAACCATAATAATGTTTTTAGTTTACTAATTGCATTTATAAATATATTTCAAAAGAATTCACATTGATGGCAATTTTAAATGTACGCTTAACTATTTAATATGATTTTAACGTAAATGTGTATGCATTTCAGCCTTTCATCTCTTCAGTGGGTCGATAAACTGAGAACCAAGCACGGTTGGAAACTAAACACTGGAGGTTTTCCCTTTAGGCTGACCACCAAATTGGGACATATGATTGCACCCCAGAGCCTTTCGGTCACAAAAACAGAGGTGGACAGTGTAGGCTTCAGCCGACATGGACTGTCTTGCTACAGAGAGATTGTGTGTATGCATTCATTCAATCATAATTTACTGTTTTCTTTCTTTAAATACTTTAACTATCTTTTAAAATTTTTACTTCTGTTTTCAGATCATTTTGTTCAGGTAATTATTTAAAATTGTTATTCGCTCTCTTTTTGTTATTAGATTTTTCTACTGTGATACTTAAACTTCTTTTCTATTTTGGATTGATTTTAAGCCATGTGTTAAAATAGTAACGATTGATTGTGCGCCAAATTGTCCAATTGATTTATTTTTATTTGTTGTGGTTGTTGTTGTCTTGTGCCAGCTAGGCTGGCATCGTGGAGAGCACTACTCCACTTTTCCAACTGAACCATAATTTGGTATAGAGTTCTACTTCCTCAGTGCACATGTACCACAGGAACTCGTTTCCATTAAAGTCATTCCATAGGTCTCTTTCACACTAGACGACTTTTATCATAAAATAAAAAGTCATTGGATATTTTATCGTGAGAAGTTATTAAAAAACCACACAATAGACTAGTCTCTTTCACACTGAACAGTAAACAATATTTTATCGTACGATAGTGTTACAGCTGTTGCTCAAAACCACTGGAAAGCAACGATATCGTGTTGCTTGCACTTTGCAGTGATGCACATGAACTAATGGATGTTTTCACACTAAGCGATATTTAGTTGTCTGTGGTGTCTCAGACTGTTAAATGGTTTTATGTATGTTTTTTCACTTTTTTGTAAATAGGTAAATCTTAATATTTAAAAAGAAAAACAATGAATGAAGAAATAGACATGGACATATTAATTTCTCTTGTAGAAGCGAAACCTATCTTATAGGACAAATCTAAAGAAATTTATAAAGACAGGATTGCTACAAAGAATGAGTGGGAGAAAATATTTTTCTAATTGAATGAAGATTGTTTTGAATTAGATGATAAATAAAATATTTGACAAATTTCTCATATTGTCCATATGTTTATTTTTTTAATATAAAATTAAAATTTGCAGATTTTAAATTCAATTTATATGTATATATATTGTATTTTCAAACGAAAAAAAGAAGCTGAAGTTGTCCAGGCTTTTGAAAGGTGTTACCCAGGATTAGACATTTCTATGTGTAAACTTAGTGTTTACGCTAGAAATTTCTATTTCGTGAGATTAGAATTCTTAACATTTTCGCTAACATTATTAATGAACTGAAAAATAAATCAGCAGATTTTTGACATTATAAGATAATTATTATATAAAAATTATATTTTCATGATTACTATACATCATGTTTATAAAAGAAAGAGCAATAATAGAGTACCAATAATATGACGAAAGTGGACAATATTATGTGATGTAAAATATTATATTTAATGACTTAGTTTTGCTTATTGTACTTATTATGTGTTAATTTTATTATGTTCGAGATTTATTCTGTTTTCATATACTGAATTATAAGATGGATAGTAGTATAATTAATAAAATATTATATTGATAATATTTCATTACAGATAAAATCCATAATAATATATTCTATAACAGGGGATAATGAATCTTTGATTTATAACCCTTCTTTTTGGCTAAAGAAAGCTTCAACTTACAAATCTATAATATTAAAATAAAATAATATTTTACATCATAAATATTATTAATCTAAAGAAGACACGTATCGAAAGATTGCAAAAATGTTAAAAAAATATTTTGGCATTAACGATCTGCTTATTTGGCTGTAATAATACCTATAAAATTCATAATCAAAGTAAAAAGTTTCTTATGCATTTAAAACACAGAAATAGGAATTTATATTTTTGATAATTTATTTTCGTGAGCTCACAAATCTCCAAAAAGACATGATAAAACACAAAATTCATATCTGTTTCGTTTATTAGACGTACCCAGTAAGTCCTAACTGTTTTTTTTTTTTTCGGTATCGTAACCGACGGTACAATAACCACAAAGCAGTGATGCGTGTACGAGCCATGATGCAACTGAAGTGTCCGAAAAATTGTTCTGTGAGAATATAATGAAATATCGCACGATTTTTTTATCATTCACAATAAAAGTTGTTCAGTGTGAAATATTATTGTCACGATAAAATATCAGACGACTTTTTATCGTACGTTAAAAGTCGTCTTGTGTGAAAGAGGCCATAGGGTCGTTACCATTAAGGTAGGCACAATCCCATTTCCAACCCATTCATACAAGGAAAGGACAAATTCCTGATGATAAATAGAAAGAGTACATCCATGCCCGAACTGAAATTAGAACCCAGGGCTTCTTTCTCGGCAGTCTGGAAATCTGACAATTAGACAAGGTGAGCGGCTATTTTTTTATTGAAAATGTAGAAAACTTTGACAACGAAGCTGCAAGATCCCGCCTTTTGTTATAAGAGGCAAGATTGAAGGCATCTCTTTTCACTTTGTACCAGACATTATGACGACGAAAATGGGATCACCGGAGCAGCTTAAAAGAAGGAACCTGAAGGAGAGGACTTCGGATTTAACTCTGTAACTTACATAGATAACATTTGTTAAATAAATGGGCATGTATAGTTATGATATGATTTTAACTAACCGATATTTCGTCAGCACTTCCCCAGTCATAGATTATAATATAAAGCAAATGAATGATTTAATGATATATGCAAATTATGTTATTTTTTATAACTTGCATATAACTGAGTACACATATTTGTGAAAATGGATGCAAAAAATAGTAATCACTATGAAGAACATCATTACTTAAAATTTATATTTGCTCGTAATTTTACTTTTTTTTTTTTTTTTTTTTTTTTTTTTTTTTTTTTACATTTAAAGTATTTTTAATGTTTCCTTCTTATCAGCTTCGTCAACAATATGGCAGAGGCTGAGCACTGCTACTTTCATTTTGCTTACGTTCCATTACATCTGGCAACTTTTGTGTACTGCATAATGATAACAAATATAATTTATAAAATTAAGAAAATGCTTATGTGATTAGAGTTTATTCATATCACAAATAACTTAATAATAAAGGAACTTAGAATAAACAATCCTGTGATATTTTGTAACATTAGAATTCTCTCGATAATAATTCATTCATGCATTTGTAAATGAACTCATAAAATTTCTCGGGTAAATATAAATTCCAAAAATCGGTACAATGCAAAGATTTATTATCAGATTTCGGAAACAGTTTGCGTGAACTCAATCATGCAACAAAGCATAAACTCCGGTATTTAAAAATGAAGGAAAGCCTGAAAATTATTTTAACATAAAGTGCTTAAATCAAGCCTATCTACAAATGTTTCAATGAACTGCAGCAAATAAAAATATCCATGTGAAAAATAAATGTTTGAAATATTCATCAATATTTTACAGAAAAAGAATATTTTTTCATTTCCAGTGAAAAAGTACATGACATGCAAAAAGTAAAAGCTACAATCACGTAAAATGTATCTTGAACAAAAGTCATTGAACTAGTATCGCACTTCAATCTTTATTTGCCACAAATATTTCATAAATTGCGCAGACATGTGAATCAACAATGAGTCGTCTCGTGTATTTATTCACAATATCACCATTGATGCTAAATGATTTGTAGTATTATTCTTATCCGGCATCGCGGTCTTCAGCGAAAAATATTTTTACTGTATGGTAGTTTAAATTATGCTTCACAACGCATTCATCAATAGAAAGAAAAATCTCATGTTTAACTATTCATAAAAATAACTATTGAAAAAAAAGAAAGGATATATCAATTGAAAATGTCTATGCAATCATGTTTAGAAGATTTGGTAATAATTCAAAATCCAAATATTCTGATAATTGTGTAATGCGTATTTGTACACAATGAATAATTAAGTGAATGTTTTTCTTTCTTGCTTATATTAGGGTGAAGCATAGTACAATCACAGCTGATCTATCCACACGTGCGTTGTGAGAGCAAAACATTTTTTGCATAACAGCTGTTCAAGCAAAATTGAATATGGAAAAAAAGTATCGCAGAAGGATTCAAAGGTTTACACAAATTCGTTTCAATATTTTTGTATTTTAATTAATTTTATGTGCATTGACAAATACATGGTACATACTATTACGATAATAAATCATGGTAAAAAATAATGAATTATTTCATTCATCATCAAGCATTTTTACTTAACTCATATGCGCTTCTAATCGATTCATTCGCTGTGTGACATCAACTTCAAACTCTACCAGAAAAAAAAAAATCTAGAGTTTGGAATAACAAATTGAATTTCACGTAGGAATTTTTTATGCTTCTGTGGGAATTATATTAAGACTTTTTTGTGTATTTAAAGCCTACTGCACATATAATATATACCGTATTTTTAATATTGTAATTATCAGCTTTAAATTTGCAAATTATAAATTTACAAATTAAACAATTAAAGTATTCACAGATTTTGTTGCTGTTTTTAACACTTCGTATTTTTTAGAGAATACTGCAGTCTGAAATTCGTAACCTTTTATGAAGTATTATTAGTCTAAAAAATGTTTTATACACATTCGTATTCTCCTAAGATTTTTTTATACACATTCGTATTCTCCTAAGATTTTTTTATACACATTCGTATTCTCCTAAGATTTTTTTATACACATTCGTATTCTCCTAAGATTTTTTTATACACATTCGTATTCTCCTAAGATTTTTTTATACACATTCGTATTCTCCTAAGATTTTTTTATACACATTCGTATTCTCCTAAGATTTTTTTATACACATTCGTATTCTCCAAAGATTTTTTTATACACATTCGTATTCTCCTAAGATTTATAACATACATATGCATTCATTTCACTATTGTGTCAATAGATTTGATTTTGAAAATAATGATGCAATGAAACTAAATTCCGAGTTAACTTTTTTTGCCAAAAACTATAAACTTTGCACAAAAATGGGGATTTTGTTTATATTTGTATAGACACAAGAAGGAACTGTAAGAAAGGGTAACTTATGTGACTCATTTATCTGAGTTTAGTCATTCATTTTCTTACTTTTATAAAGAGTGCAGGGATTTCACATAATTTTACCATTGAAAGGACAAAAAGGAAAATTGCTTTCTCTTTCCCCGATTTTTCATCCACTGAAATTATATTACATAAACGTTGGAAATTATATTACATTGTTTACATAAGTAACAATTATTTACACAAAAAATAATATTACAGTGATTGTTTTTTTCTTTCTCTTATCCTGATTTTTCACTCACTGTGCGTAACTTTTTTTACAAGTTTATTCATCTCGATTTCTAACTTCAATTATTTGAGTTTAGAAACTTTTCAAAGCATTGTCTATTGTTTTGAAACGTTAAAAATTCGTTATTTGTAATTAAGTCTGAAATAATCAAATTCCTGACACTATAAATGTAGCAAATAATTTTAAATAAATGTACAATAAAACGCACTGCATATTGTTTCCTAAATAATGTGCAGAAATAAAAATATCTTCAATTTTAAAATTGAGTTGCTTTCACAAATATTTGACTTGTGATTGATGGTAGAAGACGTTTATAAGAATAAAAATAGTTTTGATCTAATCTGCATTCCAATGTTAAATGATATTAAGAAACTTAAACAACGTATTTCATTTGCTTTTTTGACTTATAAATATCCAAACGCTTATTTTCTCTTACCTTGAGGATTTAAATGCAATTGTATCAAATTATTTGCAAAATAATTGTAAATTTTGCAAGCAAAAATACTTTTAATTAAGATTTCAAATAAAGAAAAATAGTTGTTTTGTATTCCGTTTAAATATTACCTTCACAAATATTCAATAACTTAGCTCAAAATACTTAGATTACTTTTTCCATAAAATGATAAGTAGTTATATTTGATTAGTAATTCCTTTTATACAATGTACTTCCTTTTATTTTGAAAATTGTTTGAATTACTATTTTACAATGTATTTACCCATATATTTCATATTTCAAAAACGTCTTATTGGGAAAACATAAATTTCATTTCTTTTGCAAAATATAACTTTTAAAAATAAATAAGAAATTTTGTTATACGTATGAAACTGCATTTTTGCTTGGTTTCTCTGTTCCAAGTATTTGATATTACTATGTTAATATGTATAGCACATCCGAATGTTTCATTACATTAATTTATATTTATCAAGAATAGAAATTTAATTTTTTGCGTGAATATTAATTCTTGATTTCAATAACTGAATGCAAAAATTAAAAGTATTCAATTTGATATTTGAAAAATTGTGCATTTTACTCTTTTTTGTAAATTGCTTGCTTAAAATTGCATTTTTTTACTAAAAAATGAGCAAAATTTTTAAAAATCATAAACTCTTAAGTTGTATATATTCCGAATCTTCACTCCTAAATCCTCTTCTATATTTTCACCACATAAATTTGTTTTTAAAAATGTATATCCCATAAGATTAATAACATTTATTTGTTATGGTATGTCAAATTATTTATTAATATATCGCTAACTTGGGTGTATTTCCTGGATGATATTTTTTGATAATAACTAAGAATATTTTCTCTTCCGATGACTTTTTTATAGGTCAAACAAAATGTATTATCATAATAAAATAAAAATATTTTTTTATGATACATTTATTTTGTCATAAAAATATTTTTGGGATGAAAAGTGCATTTTGCCAAATTAAACTTATGTGTTAATATTATTAATTACATAATTTCGGTGTTTTAATTCATTTTATTATTTAGCATTTTTTATTTGTACGTTATATTTAAATTAATTGAATCTGCCAATAGTAAAAAATGTCATCGAATTAATGCGTACCTTCTTTTGAACATACATTAAGAAACTTTTAACTATAGAACTTCTGCAGAGAATGGTTGATTACTTTGTTTCCTATTTTAAGATTAAATAACTTGAAGTATTAAAGTAAAAATGCAGTGTTAAATTAAATTTTCAAAACTATTTCAAAGTAAGATTAAATTGTCCAAAATATGAATGAATGTATGTGTATTAAATTATTACCTTTTCATTTAACCTCGCAAGTAAGAGTGAAATCATGATATACTTTGTTTTCAAGAGTAACATATTTTATTGGTAAGCTTCATTAAATTATAAGTATTCATTAGTATTTTATTTTCCTGTTTAACGAATAATTTCAAATTATAAATTAAAGTTAGGAAAAAACGAGTCACGGATCTTTTGTGATAAAACTTTTAAACCAGATGCACTTTACCAGACTAACAAAAAATCTTAAAAGTTTCTTAATATTGCTCTATTTCTGAACTTACTGTCTTAATCATCATTTACCAATTTTATAAATCTTAAGAAAAAATAGGCCCAGCTTGTCCTTACTTGGACCTTGCGCCATAAGAACCAACCAACCAACCATTAAGAAAAAATATGAGGATATAACATTGTTTTACAATATTTTGTGATATTAATTATTTATTCCGAGATGACATTGGATTAATTACAATGCAACATTTAAATGTCTTCACAATTTCCCTTATTTATTAAATACATAAAATTATATTATTGTCTTAATAACACAACTTATCTTCACTTATCATGAGATTTTTCTATGTACAATGAATCTTTCGAAAAAAATTAATCAGCTGATAGTTTAAACTTCAAATGTAAGGCATGTCTGCTCCCAATGAGTATTTTTTGATGATATTAAGGCTTCATTTATGTGTAGTAATGTGTATGTTAAAGAAAATAATCTGGATAACTCCCAGTCATCTTCTCCAGAATTTGTGCATGAGAAAAGAAGAAACATATTTCTCGCTTTTATACAGTGCTGGAGATAGATCTTGGAACTTTTACTTTGAAGATCCTTCACTGGGCTATGTTTTTCAAATAATGTATTGCTTTCGAGCTGAAATCATGGAAGATATGGTGGTTTGAAGTTGGGTTTCCTTTGAACTCCAAAATTGAATATTATTAGCAATAGACGATAATTAAGAGTTCAAATGCAGATTTCCAAATACATTACTTGTGGCTTGCGATCAGGAAAATACGGTAGATTAAGTCATTGTTTTCACTGTATCAGACTTGATCTGATCAAAACATTTCACTTCAACATCGAATATGAACTTAATATACTACAGCATCGAAGCATCGATGAGTTCTATCACCCTTTGACATACACCGGTGTCATTTCTCTCAATAAATCGATATAAAATATATAAAATTGTTGTAAATATAAATGATTGTAGAATTACTGTTCAGTAGGTTTTAGTTGTAAGACTTTCATATAATTATCATATATTATAAGCCCTTATAAAAAATGACAAAAAAATTACTTAGTCTTGTAAAATGAAATGAGCAATACTATTCATAATAATTAGAATAATAGATAAAAGAGCATAATATTTGAGATAATGGAAGTTTTTTAATCATTATTTATCTTTTTTATGCGTAACTTTCTGTTTATAAATCATTTTCAATGCATACTCTTATATTCAGTAAGAACAATACAGTTCTCCATCACTCTATTCATTCTACAAAGCTCTAGCAGCAAATATCAGCTTTATCAAGGCTTAGATTTTTTCAACGAGACACCATTCTAGAATGTTTGCTTTGCAAAGGGCTCAAAAACGGAATGAATTTTATATAAACCGATAAGCAAATATGTAACCAAATAATTAGACAACAATTTCAGTATGGTTCTTTTCTACTAGGAACCCATTAACACTGCATACAAGGTTAAACAAATGTGCGATGATATTTTGGGAAGTTTTTTTTTTTACTAATAGTGTCTACTTAGTGAATTGCCTTTTGTTGAACGACAGCTATTTATAATGATAAATTGTCTTGATTTCGAAACGACACCAGCGGATTTTCTTGAAATGTTTAATTGTATACTCTATCCTAATTAATCTAGAAACACAAAACTCCTTCAGTGTAATCACCATGGAAATCTAATATGGAAACGAGACTAAATTAAACCCCTCCTGGTGTCCGATCGAAATCGACAAGCATTCTGTAGATAAAACAATAGGTTTTAAGATTACAAAACTGAAGTGGTAAAGAGCATGTTTTATCTTGACAAATGATACTAATTTATTTGAAATTATAAGCTTTTCTCAATGTATTCCATTAACCATTAAGTACTTAACAGGTCCCCACCTAAACAAGCTTTTACTCATTCTTCTATAATATTTATATATTTTAAATTAGACTATATTTTCCTTTATTAACTTTCTTTCCACGCTTATATTAAACGCCACGTAAATAAATTTGGTTTAAAGTTTTCAATAACAATAATTAATGCTTTAAAAATTTTACAGTACTGTTAAAATCACATTTGGCTATTTATTCTTCGGATTAATTATGAGCCCTAGATACATTTCTCAAACTTTAGTAAGCTTACATATATAATCTGTTTTTAGTCAATCAGTTTATGGGTCTACTATTATTCATGCTATATTTTTCTAATTTTTTTTTAAAATTGCTTTCTTAAGGAATCAAAATTATACAGATTACCTACGAAATATTTTACAAATTTTTATGCCTGATAATTTTAAATTTAAATTAGCTCATTAATAAATACATTAAAAACATTCAGGACATTTGTCAAGGAATTTCTAAACATTCGTTCTTCGTCGTGAGACGAATAATCGTTATACGATTTGACATAAGGGCAGATTAATATGTTAAATAAAAAATGTGAGGCCACAACCAACTTTTAACTATCGGTTTCAAAATCTTCCTCTGTTTAAAGCATGTCCTTTAGAAGTTAACAGAAGGCAAAATTAAGCTACGTCACACGATGTAAACAGGGCCCAATTCATTCCCAGTGGATCTTCTAATTTTCACGATACCATTCGCAGATCTTTGAATGGAAAGGCAATTCTGATAGCATAAATAATATTATAACACTATTAAGTAGTAAACATTCACCTCAATTTCTAATCAAATAAAACATATCATTGCTTGAAACCTCAAGCATAAACAAAGTGTGTTGACTTGCTTTCTAATTGTTGCCAAAGAAAGAAAGAAACGTGTTCAAATATTAAAATGCTCAAAAATAGAGAAAACAGGTATATTCATACTGGAAAGGAAAGTCCTCCACTACTACTTAATCACTCAAGCAATATATTAATATACAAAAAATAATTCAAACAAGAAAAGAAAATTGAAATTAGTGATTTTAAAGTCAAAAAACTTTATAGTTTTTCAATAAATAAATGCCATTAATTATCAATTCTTGACAGACCGTATTAAAAAAAGCTTGAATATATTTTGCATAAAAATTCTTCAGAAATTCTTAAGTTTATTGATCAAAGCTTTGGTTTTAAGTTCAGTTAATAAAAAGTTTAATTCCATCTTTAGAATTTTGCTGTGGTTTGAAATAATGTTTTACTGTGAATTGTCCCTCGTTTGAAAAATGTAAAAGTAAACGGACAAATTAAACTAGAAAATGCAAAAAGCATTAAAAACAATTATTATTTAAAGCAAAGTTTTTAATAATAAAAGAATTTTTATTAATATTCAATTTATTTTCTTGTTTTAATTTACTATTTTATTTTCATTTTTATGTTTTCATGTAATATATAAAATGATATAAGTTTAATATTAATAATATTCAAAAATAATGAATACATCCTCTTTCATTGAAAACAAAATTTTCTAATTGAAGAAATGTACGTTTATTTATAGCCTTTTTAATCAATAACCATATTTTCAATTATTATTTCATAAAAAATTACCAAATTCACGCAGAACTTGTTTACCTTGTTACGAAACAGAAATATATATAAATTAAGTAACATTATTTTTTACTAACATACTTGTTCCAAATATGCGCGCAAAAGCTATTAATCTATCGATAAAAAAAAAACCAGATTTCAACCCTGTCTTGTAAACATTTCATATCTTTAAGTTCCCCTCATCACCTCTGGTCACGATGCAATTATGTTGCTAGGAACAGAAAGAAAACATATGGCCTCATTTGCATAATTGACTGGAATAACTTGCCCACTCAATTACTTAACGCATGACACTCCTTCTGCGAGAATGATTTATTCTCCGAAATAAGCTCATAAATTTTCTTTCCTAAAAAGATTGACATTTAACTCTCTCTGTTTAAAATTGAATGGCGAGATAAATCAATGAAATTAAAAATAACTTTATATTATTTTTGCTGTATTCTTAAAAGGTAATCAAGTTATAAATGTTCTATTTTAAAACGATTAAATTCCCAATTTTATAAATGAATTAAAACTCAAATGGTGGAACACCATTTTCAAACATGGTTGAAAAGATACTTCATTCCAAGTTTATTTTTTCAAGAATATTATTTTTTTCTTTTTCTTGAGCTTCTCTCTCTCTCATTAATTTGTAATTTAAAATGGAATAAATTGTGGGAAAGTAATTGATATACTCCTTACATTTTGTGGAATTTGTTATGTGGTTATTTGAAATTTAACTCAACAATGACCTGTGTAGATTATATAATAAAATACACTGTAATGAAAAACCTTCATCGCGTAATATAATACTTCATGAATACATTAACTTTAAAACCTGCTACATAATGCTTGAATACATTCTGTAAAGTTTTTTTAATTATTATTATTACTTTTGAATATTAGATTTTCCTTGACTTAACATAAAAAATTATATACTTATAATGGAAAATTTGCAAAAAATGAAAAAAAAATCAAAGAAACAAGAAAAAATTGGGAACAACATTTTGTTTTAATTTACAAAAATTTACATTAAATTGAAAAAAGTAATTTAATGATAATAATACTCTTAAAATATCGTGTTGCTCCTTAGCAAAAGTTTAATAACATCACAAATATTTATCTCACATGCTTATAATATTTTATAGATTTTATATTACTGCAAATTGTGTGTATATGACTGTAATTTAAATTCATATAATAAGTTCATCTGAAGAAGATAATTATTAATTATCTTATATAAAATTTAATTCCTTTTAAGAGAGAAGAAATTATAAATAATGCGCAAGTTAATATTTGTGTTTTAAATTAATCAGACACATGAAAAGAGTTTTAACAATACCAAACTCCTTGTTTTTCAACAAATCTCATTTTATTAAATTAATTACCATAAAATCTGATTAAATTTATCAATGGCAGAATCTATGAAAATTTTATGAATAATTTATTATAATAACCATTGTATAGTATTTCTTTAGAATTCATTGTAAATTTACAAAAGGGAATCAACATTTTAAAAGTAATACGAAATGATTATTAAGTAATTTCCTCAAGACATTCTATAAAGAAACATTATTTCATATATATTTTTCTTTGTTAAAAATTTTTTAATATTTAATTAGAAGCAAAACTTCGAATGTGAAATAAAGTCTTTTACTCAAACTATCAACAGGAGTACGGTATGAACATACTCTGTAATTTAAAAATAAAAAGAATTTCAAATAACAATAGTAAAAGTGTACCAGAAACAGTTCATTTCAAAATAAATCCAAATAAAATCTTATAAATAAGCGATTAATCTTTTGAAAATTTTAATTTTAAAAATCAGGTTAAATTCGTTAAATTATTTTAACTAAAGACATTGTGCATTGGAAATATATTTTATCCAGATGATTTGCCCCTGCAACATATTACAAGGTAGACTTACAAAGTAAAAAATAACTTGTAGCTCATGATGTGAAACAAACTTTCACTTTCAGCACACCATATTGTAACTAACATATACGTATTATTTAATTTCTAATGGAATAAAAACATTAAAATTGGAACGAAGAACAAAAGTGACCTGACCTTAGATAACAAAAAAAAAAAAAAACCGAAACCATAATAAATCTCTAAATCGTTCGTCTTGTGGCGTGCTCTCTCCTCTATATCTGCCGCAAGTATCCCGAGTTCAATTAAGGGCAATGACTGAAATCATTCCTGTCCATCTCACCTCATAATATATATATGAAAGCTAATCTAATGATCAAAAAAGGTATTTTCAACCAATATTTTTTATTTAATATTTTCTCAGATTTACATAAACATTATGTAAGTATTTTATGCATATTTTAATGCACTCAATTATGAGTACACATCAAATGCATCGTATAAAATTTTTAATTCATTTCAGTTAAAAGAAAAACAGGAGATGTAAATCAGTAAAAAGTCAGGCAAATAATGATTTAATTGCAATATAATTCTTCATGGAAAATTGATGATAGTTCTTTTTTAAACTTTAAAATCGGTTATGTATCAAAATTTTATATCAGTTGTCTCATCAGGTTGTTTCAGATTTCTGATAGTATTTAAGATTTGTATAAACACTTCTTTAGTTCCTGTTAGATAAGAACGTCACCAGAGGGCACACTAATCAGATTCATCTGGATATAAATGATTATATTCTGAACTGTTCAACGTTGAAGAATTATCAAATCATCCTCACACTAATCTTAATTCCAAAAGTTTAAGAAACTGACAAATAGGTATCGAACTGACAGATAGGAATATAAACTCTAATTATTTTTCAATTAATTAATAAATGAGTTGATTTGAAAGACTAGTTTAGTTTTATAATAATAAATTAAACATACTAAACAATCTAAAATTTTTTCTAGATATATGAGAAGAAATATTTTAAATGCTGCATAAAATTGTTTCTAAATTACAAAATTGAAATATTTTTGCAAAAATACCTCTTTGCTTTAAGCTCTCTCTAAATTCCTATAAATCTATAAAAATCAAGAGTGTAATTATTGGTATTATTACAATGAATTATGAATTATTGAATTGAAATATTGATATATGTACATTTAGTAATAATTCTCATGTGTCTACAATCCTGTAGAGTAAATATGGTGATTACATGATAAACACTTTGAGTTTAGCAAATTTTTATTCATACTCAGTAAAATAAATAACGTAACTTATATTTTTGAACGGATGATTTTATTACTCTTAAAGTAATTCACGACATCAGTTCAAATTTAAATAAAAAGTAATCTTAATGTGGCGCATATTTTATAAATAACGTGGAATATTCATTAACTTGTAGGCTCTTCAGTCAATTTTCTTTTAATATAAAAAATGTCTAAATCTCGTCTGGTTACTATATGAAAATTTATTTCCTTATATCATTGGAATCAAATGTATTAGGATGTATGTTTATGTAGTTATCCTGATAGGCGTCAACTGTTATACTTCAAACATTATCCAATCATATTAATTACTCTTGTTGTACCAAGAGCTCTTAAGCCAGGAATCTTTAGGAACTAAAGCAGATTTGATAGGTACCGCGAGAAAATTGATTGAAGGTCATCGTGGTCAAATCAAAACATAAAACAGAGAATAGCAGCCTCACTCTTCAAAGACAAAGAGGAAATCATTTGACAAAGAAGTAAGGAAACATAATTTTCAATAAGATAAAGCACTCATTTATCTAAACTTGTGATAAAGAATAATAGCATTTGGTATCAGCAGCTATATCATAATTCACATTTTCAGGAATTTGTGAGCAATGACAAAATAATTCATAAATATTACAGAAAAATTAAATTGCCTTATTTAGAATTCTGATAGAATTAATAATTATCGAAAAAATATGACATAATTATCACTACATGTCATCTCCCTTAATATTTTTAAAATTCACACATTTGTGCAAGCGTTTAATTTAATTTTCACTTCTTCAGAAAATGGAATTTATAGATTTGGCTTTACGGACACACTAACCAATAAAAAAAATCCTTAAAGAAATTTCACTGTTTAAAACTCACATTAGCATATATTTAAATTAATTTTTTTAAAAAAAAATCTATAATAGTTGTGTTTCAGTTCAAATCTGAATCTAGTTTCCCAACTTGTATTTTAGTAATATCAAAGCGAAATAATTGCATAATTAGTGAAAGAACGATTAACGCACCCTAAAAGCAGATAATAATAAATAATTTGAAGTACGTTTCTATCTGAAACTGTTTGCGTATCTTAACCTCAACAATTAAAAATATTTCCTTAAAAGCTAAGATGAATTTAATAAAAAAAATGCCTTTGTTGAGATTTGTAAATTTGAGACCATTTTCTGCCAATGAAGGCAAATGAAATCATTATTTGCTACCTCAAGTGAGTACTGAAACTCCACATTCATGTGTGCCATCGTTGAGTATCGAACACAGGGTTCTTCAATTGAAAACCGAACATAACTATAAAACTGGTTAAGATTCACATAAGCATGTTTTTAAAGTTATTAAAAATTAAAGCTAATTTTGTTCCAGATAACGATATTGACGAGAACCAACCGTGTGAAAGAGAGAGAGGAATGCAAGATTATACATTTTGTAGCATTGGAAAAAGAGAAACTGCTCTCAAAGGAAAATCAAAAGATAGAAACATACTTGCATCAACCAATCTACTCACAATTTTCAGTCTACCACCAAAAACTGAAGATTGGTGGAATAAATTGAAACACCATTGATAGGATTGCAAATATATTTTAAAAGTCAAATTTTCCGCTGTTTACTTGTTAAAATTAATTTTGAAACCTTACATTCAACATTGCATGAGGTGGGTGTCAAAGGTTATAACGCTATTGATTTGGTTACCCAAGCACACCAATCTTTTAATGCTTATATAGATATGAAAATACTAGAAAGAAGTTGTGATAACTTTTATGAATATCTTATTTATCAACTTAATGTAATATCAATATCATTTTCTAAGAATAGTTTTACTGAATGTATGTAATTAGTGTATCTTCATTTTTTTCCGATTCAAATTTTAGAAAACGATTGAGCAAAAACTCTATATATTCGCTTAAAAAGCGATTGTCTAGGATGTTTTAATATATATACGAAGCACTCGCTTAAAATGTAGGATTTTAATTTTTTTTTTCTTGTGCCAGCTTAGGCTGACAATATGGGGTGCGCTGCTCCACTTTTCCAACTGAACCATATTTGGTGTGGAGTCCGACTATCTCAGTACACACACATGCCATAGGGACCCATTTATAGGGTAGGTAACCATTCACAACCCTTTCACACAAGAAAAGGGCAAAGACAGGATAGATAGGATAGACAACTTGGCCTGCTGGATTTTTTTTGTTTTGATCATAATAATGTTCAACAAATACAAAATATTTTTTCACGAGTTTAAAAACCGATTACATATTTCGCTTACAATAATTTATGGTAAAATCTATCAAATAAAAGGATATTGAAAATTGCTTTGAAATAGGCAAATCTGAATTTTGTGTACAAAAAAAAAAAAAGAACTATATTACGAAACTAAAATATGTATGCTCTATTTCCTAAAGTATGATATGATTTAGTTAATGTGTTTCGCAGAATTTCTACATCAATTATTGTAAATCTATCATTACCAGAAAAAATATATGCTACACTTATAGGGTAGTTTAATATATAAATGAGTTATTTTTAAATTTATGAAAGTGTATACTTTAATTAATAGTAAGCTAAAATTTATTACAAGTAATTTGGCCTGTTTATGACATGCATGTATACATAGCAGATACATAAAAAATAATAAATGGTATTGATTAAGTTATTCTTAAGTATCAAACAACTGTAGAGTAACAATCATTATGTAAATAATAACACCTTAAAAGGAATATTAACTGAGCTCAAATCAACACAGAAGTATCCATGTATTTAAAAAAAACAATCAAGAGTGTTACTTATATTATAAATTAATTTTAAAAAATTAAACAATATGTAAGTATTGAAAGAAAATTTGAAAGATAAATTATTGTTTGGAATACGTTTTTGTAATTGTAATGCATAGTTAAAATACTGGAATATATATTGTGGATGCAAATTATATACTGTGAATATGTGGAATATGTATATATATATATATATATATATATTAAAATTAAATTTAAATGACCAAAATAAAATTAATTTCTTAATCGTAATAAATTATAATTACGCACGTTTAAGAAATTAATCGTAATAAATTATAATTACGTAATTATCCTAGCAGGGTTAATTTATTATTTAATATATCAATATGATTTTTCATCTTATAAATTAAGAAAATAAATTTAAATATAAGCAGTTATATTACTCCTTTATAAACAATTGTTTCGTTTTTTTATAAATATATTATGTGTTTCAACTATAGATGGTTATATACATTTCTCCATATTTAAAATGCTTGATATGGAGAAATATATACAACCATATATTTTAACCAAGCATATTTAAAAAGTTTGAAGTATTTCATGAGTAGAACTATAAATTGTTTTATATTTATTATATTAATTGCTATTACATTTATTATATTGCAACTTACAAGAGCATATGGGAATATAAAATATACCAATTAAAATTATTATTGATGCGTCATTTATAGTTAATTATATTTGTGACTGAATAAAATTGTTTGGTATAAGCTAATTTATAAATATGCGAAAACAAATGATTTTCAGAATTTTGTCATTGAAACTGTGCTATTACAAATAACATTTTAGAAATAATAAAATATTTCAATCGTATAATTTAGGTATTTATTACAATTTTATTTAATAAATTTATGAAATGAATACAAAATTTCTTAGTTGTATTCCTTTCATAAATTTATTAAATAAAATTACTATTATCATATTATTATTTTCATATTATCTGCTCTATAATCACTCAAAATAATATAAATATGTTCGTCTTTATAATTTTTGTCATAATATGAATTTATATTGGTGTTTTAATGTAATATAGAAATTTTTAAAAATTATTAAAACATTTATTTTCAAAATCTTTTTTAACTTAATTAATTGCAATCAATTTTAAAAATTTTTATCGAGAAAATTTCAAAAATAGCATTAATTTTTCAGCTATTTCATGATTATACTTTTCATTTTCCTAAAACTCGCAATAAATTTACTGAGGAAAACATCAGTGTACTAATGTTTGAAAAATGTATTCGCTAGTATGAAAAAATATATACATACAAATAATTTCTAGGTTTTTTATTTAGAAATACCTTCATTCATTTTTAAGCAAAAATGAGCTGAATTTTAAAGAATAATTAGAAAATATTAATCTCTTGTAAATTAATGAATTTGTTTACTTATTTTGAGTCCAGAAAATCAAAATATATACATTTTGTTCCTTAAAATTAAAAGATTAATATTTAAATCGAAGTATAGTGCATTTTATGCACATAACTTGGCAATATTTCAGTATAAGTAAAATTTGAAATTCCTATCTTTTTTTTCCCTTCATAATAATGTTTCTGTAAGGTGAAGGTTAGTGTTTGCTTAAAAATGGTATTGTTAATTTATTGAATTAATTTTTTTCTCATTAGTTTAAGAAATGTGTGTGTGTATTCCTTGTTTACTTTTATTCATAACTCTTACTTTTATTAAATCCAAATTGTAATTTTAAAATAATAATTGCTTATTCTTGGAGACTTTACTACATAGAAGTTTATCAGATACAAATTAAGTTATAAAATAGATTAAAAATTGATTTAGTTTTTTTCAGAAGGCAAATAATTTTAATTTACCGATATTCTGTTGTTTACATGTTTATGAAGATAAATATGAAAAACATATTCGTTTATTCAGCAAAAATTCACTTTTCTTCAATATAGAAGAAGCTTACATAAATATTGGAATAAATAAACTAAATCTATTTGAGTTAAACTTCTTCAACTAGCTGCCAAGCTGTATTAAAGGCTAAGTTGTTTCATTAATAAAAATATGTAAAAAGTGTTTTGACAATATTAAAGTCTCCTTATATTTAACTTACACAAATTATACGCTAAATTGTTAGTTTTCATTTCATTTTTTTTAATTTTAAGACCAATAATATGTATAATAACTTATTATTAATAACAACAGAATTATTTGATATAAAGCCATGCGTTCGTCAATTATATTTATGACGCTTCTTATCCAAAGATTGTCCACAGTTTCAGGTAGTTCATAAGTTGATTTTTAAAAAATACGGGCTGCAATATGACAAGCCTCAAGAATTGACAAATACTTTCTCAACCACACGACAATTCCCAGGGAATGACCGGGAAGTTGTCATGCGGCTACAGTGCCCAACATATCTATTTTCTTCATCAAGAGCCCTAGGTTGCGAAGCACAGTTCCTGGTTAAGTAAAATATCCTAATGCAAAACCCTCAGCATTTATTTGCTTTGCCTAGTTGGACTAAGTTCATCGACCGCCTGTGAGGTTCAATCCTCGAGTAGAGAAAGCACTACATCCCTATGTAGTGCTTTCTCTACTCGAGGATCGAACCTCACACCTGGGACTTGGAAGCATGAAGTGCACCATCATGATGCCAATTTTCCATTTAATAAATAAATACGTTAATTTCTCTCTAGTGAAAAGCTTTTGTAACGACTTGTGTGAGTGACAAGCCTCAAGAATTGACAAATACTTTCTCAACCACACGACAATTCCCAGGGGATGACCGGGAAGTTGTCATGCGGCTATAGTGCCCAACATCTCTATTTTCTTCATCAAGAGCCCTAGGTTGCGAAGCACAGTTGCCTGGAACATGGAAACATGAAGTGCACCATCATGATGCCAATTTTCCATTTAATAAATAAATACGTTTTCTCTCTAGTGAAAAGCTTTTGTAACGATTTGTGTGAGTGACAAGCCTCAAGAATTGACAAATACTTTCTCAACCACACGACAATTCCCAGGGGATGACCGGGAAGTTGTCGTGCGGCTATAGTGCCCAACATCTCTATTTTCTTCATCAAGAGCCCTAGGTTGCGAAGCACAATTGCCTGGAACTTGGAAGCATGAAGTGCACCATCATGATGCCAATTTTCCATTTAATAAATAAATACATTTTCTCTATAGTGAAAAGCTTTTGTAACGACTTGTGTGAGTGACAAGCCTCAAGAATTGACAAATACTTTCTCAACCACACGACAATTCCCAGGGGATGACCGGGAAGTTGTCGTGCGGCTATAGTGCCCAACATCTCTATTTTCTTCATCAAGAGCCCTAGGTTGCGAAGCACAGTTGCCTGGAACTTGGAAGCATGAAGTGCACCATCATGATGCCAATTTTCCATTTAATAAATAAATACGTTTTCTCTCTAGTGAAAAGCTTTTGTAACGACTTGTGTGAGTGAGCACGTGCATACGTGTGAGTATGAGACAGAAAAAGAGAAATAACTTTTTAAATTGGGCGAGCACATTCAATCAAATTATTTTATTGCTATAAATTAAGACAAGAGAAGCAAATACTTCGATCTATTAAATGTTAAAACAAGGGATAATAATTTTATCCAGTGTATTTTATACAAGAAAAATAATTAAGTTCTTAATTCATTTTAAAAAATATCTTTTATTAAACAAAACAAAAAATTAATTCAATTATATTATCGTGCAAATTACAAAGTATATTTATAATCATGAAATTGAAGCATATGAAATGGTAATTTTTATTAACAGTACATTTTATTCTTCATTGAAAAATAAATATATATTATAACTTTCTTATCATATTGTTTTTAACATGTCACCATAGGTAAGAAGTTGTGGACTATGAAATGCGTTTTAAAGACTCGAGATTTTTTCAAAATATCTGCCATAGATTGGGAGTCACGTTAGTATGTCTCAAGATGAATAATATGGAAACATCTCAAGCAACCGCTTCAAAAGATATATTCTGAAACAGCAGAAATGCTATTCAACATTTTTTTAAAGTATTTGGTAAGAGACCACGCGCAAGGAATTTTCTATTTGAAAAGCGAATCATTAGCTTAGGATTAGATTTTAAAATTTTCTTTTCGGAAAATTCAGAATTTATTAACATAAAAAAAACACGAAATTCTGAAATATTTTTCCAACATCAATTATAGATCTTAGGCAACCAGAATAAAAATGATTACTGTGTTATTATTTACAGATTACTATACCAAGTAAAGATGAAAATGAAAGGCATTTGTTACATTTCTTCTTTCTTTTTGACTATAAGTCATATTTAATGCACACGAATATAAATCTTTTCCACTGAAAAGTTTTTCAAAATGCAAAAAATATATCAATTTTTATAAAATTTAAAATTGTTATATAGAATATAAGTAATTCTCAGCTGATGGACCAGCCATTACACTGTATCAAAACACCAACCATAATTTATAACCCGGACGCAATAGTGGACATGATCTATCTATCTATCTATCTATATCTATCTATCTATCTATATCTATCTATCTATCTATCTATCTATATCTATCTATCTATCTATCTATCTATATATATATATATATATATATATATATATATATATATATATATATATATATATATATATATATATCTTACATGCACATCAATAATACATGAACGGCACACGTAAAACTCCCATCTTTTCAATACTTTGGATGAGTTGAAAAGAAATGCCGTACTTCAAAACATAAATTCTCAATACACGTCATAGAGAAAATGTAAGGTTTCTGTTTGTTCACGGATACTTCACTATAAAATACCGGTTATATAAAATTCTTATTTTATTAACATACACATGTGTGTGTGCGTGTGTCAGTAAATGCAACACCCGGAAGGAAACATGCAAATAATATAAAATTTTCAACATACAATAGCGGAGCTGAGATATGCAAATGATTAGAATTTTAACACAAGCGCTCATCACACGCGCCTGTGGGGCCACCTTAAAAAGCTATATAAGGATTGGAAACATCGACGATTTCATGTTCGGCAATTGAGTTTTTCATGTGGGTTTTTCAGAAAAACGATAAATTATGCCTCGTAGAAAACAGCGATCATTTTATCAATTATCCGAATTTCGACAGATTATGAATAATGGCCTAAAGGTTGTAGATTACTTTCAGGAAAATCGGTAGTCGTGTTATACAAAACCAAATAACAATAATGCGGATATGTAATCGTTGGACATAGGAGGGTTCGACGGATCGACGATTTTGATCACATCCACCTCAGTGTACCACTTCACGTGATTACAGGCAAATTGTGCGCATGGCAGTGACAATTCACTCAGCCACATCACGAACCATAGCACAGGATATATAGCACAGGATATATATAACCATAGCACAGGATATATATAACCATAGCACAGGATATATAGCACAGGATATATATAACCATAGCACAGGATATATATAACCATAGCACAGGATATATATAACCATAGCACAGGATATATCTATGGCGCATCACGCAGTGTTAGCGCGTACAATTTGAAACTTTTTACAGTAGAATGGTTTGTTTTGTTCTCAAGACATCCATTGCTTTGTCCACCCATTACACAGAACCACAAACGTCTCTACTGCCAATGTGAGATGACAGAAGGATGTGGAAGGCAGAATGGAATGAAATTTTCTTTATTGACTTCTGTCTGACATACCACGATGATCACATTCGATTCTGGAGACACCGTGAAGAGAGAATGTAGAAGGCTGTTATTGTGGTGCTGCCAGTGTGATGCTGCGTTATGCATCACCGCACTGATCCAGCACCGGGTATTCTGGTATGGCGAGGTACTGGATATCACTCTCGTACTCCTCTTGTACGCATTGCCGGTACTTGAAACAGCCAGCACTACATCTCAGAGGTGTGTAAGCCAGTTGTCCTTCCTTACCTTTAAGGCTTGCCCACAGCTATATTTCACCAAGATATTGCGCGACCACACGTGGCACATATTGTCCAAGGGTTCTTCGTCAATCACCAGATTGAATTGCTTCCCTGGTCGCTCTCCCAATCTCTCGCCGACAGACAACATGTGTTCCATGGTGGCTCAACGATTGACCCAGCTTACATCACCCAGCCGCCACAATAAATCAACTTTGTCACAATCAATCAACATCCAAAGTCTCTCTCAATCAATGCCGAGACGTGTGGCAGCGATGATCTCCAACAATGGTGGCTACTCTGGCAACTGATTTTGGAAAGAACCATACTGCACAGAAATCTATAAATTTAATCATTTGACACTTGGTCAACATGTCATCTATAGAATAAATTTTGTTTTGATATCTATTTTCTTTCTTGGTGTTGCAGTTTGGGTGGCCAGCAATGTTTATATTATATTAATTATTTCGGATAGCTTATTGTCTTAACAATTTAATAATATACACTTTTGATGATTTCATTATTTTTTAAATATTATTTTATTATTTTTTACAGCATTTTTAATTGTTATCTGCTATTTCAATTAGTATAATGGCCTATGCCATAATTTCATAAAAATATTTTTAAATTTAATACGAGGAAATATAATTGATCATCTTTTTTTAATTTTAGCAATACATTTTATTATAATATAATAACAATATCTAATGAATTTACTTTTAACTGCTTTCTAATCATTTCACTTTATAGGAAGTTGTGAATTACTAAATCTTCTTTTATTTAGCGTCGTTTTACAGTAAATTTTATATTTAGCCAAAATAATATCATTCAAATGTTTTTATGAAAGACAATTCTTATAAGTATAATGAAATGGAAACATATCATCGCTATAAAGACGTAACACATGTAATTTCTTAAAATAGTTTTTAAAATATTTTTTAAAGGAATAGCTGAGGAATGCTAAATGTATGTATTTTGTTAGTAATATTATGCATATAAAAGGGAAAATTTGGTTACGCATGATTAAAAGCACTAAATGTATTCAGAACAACAAAATACAGAGATTAAAATAAATGATTTGAATTGTCAACACATTCCAATTTAAAATTCTCAAAATATAGAGTCATTTTCAAATGTATGCTAACAAATGGATGCGATTGCAGACCAAAATTTAACACACTACGTGTGCAAATATTGACATTGAGTTTGAATTGATATTCACTAATCTGTGATCTTCTAGAAATACCAACCAAACGCAAATAACCATGGTATCATTCAAGTACTAACTTTGAAGTTACTCTTTGTAGATACATACAACGAAAGACACTTACTTAGCCATACGAATATACTGCTAAAATAAATGATTATTCTATTTAAATTGAACAGTGTGAATGGGATTCTATCAAAATTTAAAACTCTGATTCATTTAGGTATGTTCCAAGATAAAGAAATGAAACAATAATGCAATAAGTAAATTTATATGAACTGATATGAATTTGGGAAATATATGTTATAAAAATAGAGAAAAATGTTATTGTAAAAATATGATAATAGAAATATTTAATAATTAGAATAAGAGTTTTTTTAATAATATGTAAATGAGAGTTAATAGAGCCAAAATGTTTATAACTAGAATTTTAGTTTCAGAATAATTGCAAGATCAATTAATTTTAAAACATAATTTTTGAAAGGAAGTTATAGTAAAATGTTATTTTAATTTTTCACATTCAAAATAACAGGAAAGACAGATAAGCTTTTTTATTTATTTGAAAAACCATCTTATTTAATCTTATGCAAGCAAAATATATTTCAGATTTCTATTATTATTTCTAAAATCATATCCTTATTATAATAATATTTTCCAAATGTGAAAGTTTCATTTCAAGTGAGTTTATATGATAATTATCATTTTGCTTATAATATTTTGTTGCAAAGGAAATTGAAGATTCATGTCAAATTGATAAAAGATAGGAAAAGAAACAAAGTCTCAGACCAAAGCCTATAGATAGTGAGATTATGAGGAATGAAACTCATAGTACTTTACAAAAGATATTACTTTAGTTAAAATGTTATTTAATATATATTATTTTTGGAAAAATCTATATGTCAATTAGTAAACATCATTTATAATAAAAAAGAGAAATTGGATATTATTAAAGTTTAGCTCATAAATTAATCATTTTGTAAGAAGTGCATATTTTAAGAAGACAAAATTACGTTCATTTTATATTAAAAGCTTTATTTTTAGTGTAATCCCTTTGTGATTTTTTAAAAATATAAATATTTAAGAAAACCCTTAATTTCAATATAATTTATGCGTTTGAATTATCATACACATTATATGTTAGGTAGTTAGGTTGTTACTAAATAATAATGTTTACAATCTAACTGTTTAATTTAGGCTAAATGAATTGAATTGTTATTTAAATATAAAGAAATTATATAAGGAAGCTGATACGCTTAATGCTTTTTATTATCATATTACATAAATAAATGTATATAATATAAGTAGTAAAAAAATCATTTATTAAATATTATAAGATACCAAGACTTAATGTGTACGTAATGTATTTTTTATATTGGATCTTTTATTTTGATTACATTACTTTCTGAGTGTTTAGAATGATTATACAAAGATTATAGCAATTGTTCTTTAAAAAATTCAAATTTCTTCGTAACTTAAGATTATTAGATATTTATAGACAACTTATAAAGTAAAATAAGTGTATAAAACACACACATATATTTTAAACTCATTATTTACGATAAAAATTTTAATTGCATTTAGCTCAGCCAGTTAACGTGAAAATTTTTGTAGCATTTTATTAGATTAATTTCCTTAAAATTCATTTTATGTAATTGATATCTTCTTCATCTTTTGACTCCATTTAACTTTAAGATAAAACTTGCTTTTGAAAGTTACTAAATTATCATTTAAACATTTAATTAAATAAATATGTTTTAGTAAATAAAAAAATCATCGGATATCCTCCTTGTATAGTAGAACTTCAGATCATAATTTTGGTTCAGATTAATTTTATAAATGGAATTTAAATCACCTCAAGAAGAAAATGGTAATTCTTGATTACCATTTTCTTCTGAGATTTCTAAAGTGAAATTATTTTAAAAAATAATTTAACTTTAAATAATGAAGATAATTTGCCTAACTTGATGTCAAATGGCATAAAGTAGATAACAAAAGGAATTGGAGACCATTTTAAAATTATTATTATATGCTTAAAAAAATTACTTCAATATTTAATGACTGCATCACAATTTTTCAGATTAAAGTCGGTGAAGAAACGTACTTTGATTTTTATAAATATATACGTAATCTATTGATTTGTACTTTTTTAGTCTTAATCTAATGTAGCATAATACATTATTCTACATTAAACATTCAATAAGACTATGTAATGTGTTCTTAGAGTTTTTCTTACGTAAAATGTTTACTATGATAATAAAATTGATAAAAATGAAATTATTCTATAGTAGAAATGTAAATTAGTAAAATTTGTCATTTAGTAATATTAAATATGAATAATTAAAAAAAAATTCAAAACACATAGTTTTCTTTAAAAACATATTTTCATTCACTCCACCGCTTTTAAATCAATTCGAAAATAACTGTATGGATACAATTGATTGACTGGTATATTTACAAGCAGTGTTTTTTTTTTTTTTTTTTTTTTTTTTTTTTTTTTTGTAAAAATATGACATTAAATGTATGACCAGATTGGTTTCAAAGTTTGAATCCAAGTAAATATAGTATATTAGGCAAATGCTTAAATTTCCCGTCTCTACGCAGACATAGGTAGAAATGAACTTACGAAACTATATAAATAGAGCCTATAATGCGGCCTTATTATGTTTTTTTTTCTTTTTTATCTGGGAGTGTTTATCCTTATATGAGACCCAACTATGCATCTTCTGCATTAGATGGGAAATTTCGGCTACTTACAGAGTTTGGGAGAGAAAGAGCTACTGGCCTCTGTGTAGGAGAGTTTCCCTCTTCTGAAATTCAATGCATGAAAAGCTGTTAGATTTATGAAGGCAATTCACATGATATTTTTCTACTACTACTACAAGTGCATCATTGTCTGCTTCGTCGATTTGACGAAATTTATAGAACAATGGGCTGAGTTTCCTTAAATTTAATACAGAATTCTCCTAACATGAAATCTTGAATCTTGTTGCTTCAATCAATATATGGACACAGATGGTGATTGACATTACGTAACATGTTGTGATAACTCCTGTTCTAGTTTATGATACCAAAAGCTACAATGTCTAGCTAGGTAAATTTCTGGAGTGCATAAATGAACGTCATTATAAGTATAATTTGAAAATGAGAAAAACTTGCATTGTGACTCTTCTTCCATTGCCTACAAAAATATTTATTTATTTAGCTATTTTATGATACTTATTCTTTAATTTTTTTAACAGTATAATTCTGATAAGATTTTTTCGCAGTGTTGCAAATTTTAAATAAACTAGCTGCTGTTAATATAAGTAGAATTTCTTAACATTGTATATTTATTAAAGCTTACAAGAAATTCTTACTTTTGCCTGTGTAGGAAACATTTTGAGGCAGTGGGGATTTGGTAGCAAGACGTATTCTTCTGGAGAACGAGAGGTAATGAGTAACTCACCCAGTTGAAGATCAAATATGTTTATTAATAGTGACTGCGTGTTTGTGTGGAGCGCGTAAAATTGTGTTGTGCCAGTGTCTTTGCTTTGGTGGATTTAACTTACATTTTTTTGGAAAATGTTTAAAATCTTAACTTACATTTAATTGGTGAATTATAATATTTTACCGAATATATCTTTTTGATGACGATGATCTGATGAAGCAGAAATAGAAAAATAAGTCCCTTCTAAGCAAACACTTTCATTCTCATCTGGATCACAAATTAACAAAAAAAAAATTCAATTTGAAACTTTTACACAGGCAAGGAAAAACCGACACTGATGGCCACCCCAATTGCAACACCAAGAATGACGAAAGTTATCACAACAAAATTTATTTTGTAGAGGACATAACAACCAAGTATCAAATTATTAAATTTATAAACTTCTGTGAACTGTGGTTCATGCAAAAATCAGTAGCTAATGTAGACGCCATTGTTGGATATCACCGCTGCCACTCACCTCTGCATTGATTTAAAGATACTTTGGATGTGTTCTTGGAGTTCAGCAGATCAAGCAGCACCGAGTCATTGCCAGAGTTAATCTGGTGTTTCAGCTGGGGATGTAATTCGAATCAATCGTTTAACAACCACAGACCACATGTTTTCTATCGGAGTAAGATCCGAAGAGCGAGCCGGCGTGGAAAGCAATTCAATCTGGCAATTGATGAAGAACCCTTGAGCAATGCGTGCCACGTGTGGTTGCGCATTATGCTGTTGAAATATGACTTTGGGCAAATCCTGTTGGTCAGGAAGGAAAATTGACTCCAACAATTCTGAGGTGTAGTGTAATTCCTACTAGAGGAGTGCGAGAATGATATCCAATACCACCCCACAGCATAGTGCCCGGTCCAGGATCAGAGTGGCGGTACATAACGCAACTGTACAACTTCCTCTCTTTACGGTGTCTCTAGAATCGAATGCGACCATCGTGGTGTTGAACAGAAGTATGACTGGTCAGTAAAGACAATTTCATTCCATTATGACACCCACATCTTTCTTTCATCGCTCCATTGACGACGGAGTCGTCTGTGGTTCTGCGTCAAAAAGAAGCAATGGATGTCTTGTGAACAAACCATTCTGCTGTAAACGGTGTCAAATGGTACGCACAGACACTAGATGATGCGATACAGACTAAATGTGCTGTGCTATGATTCTTGATATGACTGAGCGATCCGTCACAGGCATGCGCACAATTTGCTTGTTATCACGTGAAATTTTGCACAGAGATGGATGCAATCGTACACTTCGCTGCGTCATACCCACTTG
The DNA here is from genome assembly GCA_030067965.1 of Latrodectus elegans. Taxonomy (NCBI): domain Eukaryota; kingdom Metazoa; phylum Arthropoda; class Arachnida; order Araneae; family Theridiidae; genus Latrodectus; species Latrodectus elegans. The sequence goes on along the minus strand of CM057812.1, from coordinate 2,632,862 downwards.
CATCCAACGATCACATATCTGAATTACAGATGTTTGGTTTCTTCAAACACGCCTACTGATTTCCCTGACAGATAATCCACAAAGATTAATTTTATATAGAATAGTTTCATTTCAATTCATTCCCTTTTTATGGGATTGAAAATTCAAATGTTTGCAAAATTCAGCTGTTTTTTTTAATTTTTTATTTCTATAATTATATTCTGAACATCTTTTATTATTCATAATATATTTTATTATACATTTTTAATATTCCGTAACTTTGCTTCGGGTAACTAAACAAAGGAACCCTAGACTGACTAAAATTTTTAAGAATTCACCTGAGAAGTCTTTTGATTTATATATCCCTGAATATCCAATATTATAAATGTCTGAAATCTTTAAAATTAGAAATTATCATTGATCGTATTAATTATGTAAGTTTTTAATCTATCTTGATTTAATATCATTTTTATACAGACGTATTTTTACTTTATTGTTTTATGAAAATAATATTTTGAAAAAAATTGTCTTTTGAAATAGATTATTAGAACTTGAAAAGTTATTCAGATTGTCTTTTGGTAAATAAAAAATATTTTTATGCATGTATTGTGCTGAAATTATGAGTATTTATCAGATTTCAATAAATCCAGAATGCTATGCGATATCAAAAATATTTAAATCTTCAAGCAAATACCCTAGTAATTAATGTGTAAAAGATATCTGTACAATGTTTTGGTCATAACTTACATCATAGCATATTGCTACAATGACATAATTATAATTCCGTGATATTCAAAACTAATAATTTACACATTTGATTTCAAAAATTGAGCTTGGTATTATCAGATTTTTCAGGGAATTTCACCCTTTAGAAAAAAAAAGTGAGAAGCATTACTAACCATAAAGTGGTTGATCATTTCTTTCCGTATAAGATTAGGATATACCACTTCATTAAAATGTTCTCATTGGTTTAAAATATTCATAACGTCTGTGTTCCATCGTATTAAGCGATGTCGTAAATCTAGCATGTCAATGAATTTGTTGCCTGCCTGCAAATCTTTTTCTTTCATAGGCATCAAACAAGGCGAAATTCACTATCGAATGTCTGAGTGTTGTGGGTGATAAAATAAAAACACATTCATGATTTTTACCAGCGATATAAAGTATTTTTTAATTTCAATTCTTTCCGTTTGTAAAAGCTTTCAGAATCATGAAAATTATCAGTTGTTCTAAGAAAACATTTTTCAAATCTTTAGCGATGTGGCTTTTATAGTTGAACAGTTTGAAAATAGAACAGAAGAAAAAGCAAAATGAAAAAGACAAGGCGAAACATTCACTTTATGGTTAGTTTAAAACCTCAAGGACGAATTTTATATATTTTTTAACATTTATAATCAAACAAATATTGCGGAGTCCTTTTTATCCTCTAATAAAAATTACATGCAAAGTAAAAAGTATTCCTTAACATAAATACTAGAAACTTCACTCAAACATAAGCTTAAAATCTCATTTATGCAGTCTGGAATATAATACATTTCTGAAGTTAGAACGATTTATGACAACTTGATCTTCCAGTTTAAATTCCGCCAGTGTTAGAAATCAATAACTCAGCAAATCATCACTATACTTATACATTAATGCATATTGGTAAAAGCAATTTTTTTTCCCACTTGATTTACGCCTCGCGAAGTCTCAGCGAAGCCTTTATAATGGGCTTTAAGTATCAAATTTAATGAAATATGAGACTACTCAATGTGGCAAGGTGTTATAGAAAAGATGTGTGGATATATTTGATATTAATTGCTAGACTTACGAGGAAGAATCTTATATAGAGTCATAGCGAAAAATTCTAATTTTATTGAATTGTTATTAAATCCTCTGAAATGAATTACAAATCTTTTCCATGAAATTAACATTTAATTTGCGAAAACTTTTTTTATATTACCTACCTATAAAACAGTAATTTTTCTGCATGAATGCTGGAATGCGATATCATATTTCACATTTCTATTAATCACAGGTAAATGACTTTATTTCATCCATATATTAGTGCTATCTCTTGCAACGTATTACATCCTCTTTGAATTTTTAAAATACAACAAAAATTGGGATTATTTTACATAGATTTATAACTATAATTTAACATGGAAATTTTTCAGGCATGCAATTTTTAAGTAAAATGTAAATGAAAAATTTAATGAAATATTATGATATCCAACAAATTATTTAAGTTAACAACAATCTTATCATTTATGTAAATAATAAACCGTATAAAATTTGTGTAGTTTTAAAATAATGAAATATGTGAGTATGCATAACTGTAGATTAAAATTTAAGATTTTTGTAATGGATCACCTAACGATATCAGCTGATAAGTGTGTCTGAACATTCATTCATTTAATTTTTCAAAAGAGCTTTTTATGAAAAGTAGGGCATTTGTGCTGGTCATAAAATGGAAACCAAGAAAGTTATCAGCTATTCTCACCAACTGGTGTATATACAGTAGTAGGCAACGAAGTTACTTCCCCACAGCTTGAGAGTAATTACTATCGAATTTAAACTTTCCATTCGTGCAAAAAAATATAAACGAAATAAGAAGCCATTAATTCGTTCCCTTTTGTGTCCATAGAATATAAAAATAATTTAATAATTTATATAAGTGAAGAGAATATATAAGATTCCTGGTATTCCATATGAAGCAGTCAGAGGTAGATAAGTTGAATCACTTCATTTGGACTATACAAATTTAAGTTAGTAGAGTGCGTCTTTCGTTTAACAAGAGAAACAAAAATGTGAAAGCACGATTTTGCTCTAAGATTCTTCGGATAGATGGCACTATCAGATGATCTAATCCCTCAGTTTTGACATTGATCTGGAAAGGGAGAAAATTTTCTCCAAACCATTGCACCCATGGTTTTAACCAACCTTTGCACCCATAATTTACTTCTTTAGCAATGTCTTTAACTATCAATGTTATTAAATACTATACCGAATTTTTCACCAAATATTAGCAAGCCTAATAATTATTGGTAATTATAAAGATTTTTTGATCACTAGACTAAACGATTATCATTTAAAAATTAAACTTTATGCAGATATAAAATTGCATTTATGTCTCTTAAAGACTACTTATTGGGGCAGACATGCAGAAAAGCCCCAGCAATGGCTGGTAGAGAACTCGGGTTCTTCCTATACGAGGAGCATCATCTTAAATGTAAACTGTGGGTAATCCCATAAAACATTTTTTATCATTTAAATATTCTCCGCTTCTTCACTTGTATTTTAGTCATTAAATATTAAGATATTAATTAATTTAGCCTATATATAATTTAATACTTATGAAATATAAAGTGATACAGAAGATTATTTTGGTCACAAATTTTAGCCCATGAAGAAAAAAGAAACTTGTGTATTTGATACTAAGGAATATAACAAGACGACAGCTCTTCATGATAAGAACAATTTATCTACACCTACTTTGAAAAACTCTGTTATTGAGTTCAAAGCAGTAAGCTAACTAATAGAGACTTGTGTGTGTATATATGTGCATCTATAACATATGAAATATGAAGTGGTACAGAAAAACATTTTACGAATATTTTAGCCTTTCAAGGGAAAATTAATTGATTTTTATATTTGATATTACCTCTGTGAATTTTAAACTTTTTCATTTTACAAATTTTCCGGTAATTTTTTCAGAACTAAACTATTTTTCTACACTAGAAATTAATTTTGTGAAGTCATTTTTATTTTTATCATTGAAAATATCTACATATCTTAGTAAAATATCTCAAGTATAAGAAACAACGAAAGAGTTTAAAGTGCTTCAATATTTTACGAAATACAGAGAATATCTTATATTTCTATTCCAATTGCAAAATATCATTTCTCCTTTAATTTTCAAATGAAGGATTTCAGAAGAAATCCTGAAGATTTTCTCTAAGTTGCAAAAACTTACTCAAAATCACACATTCACTACAATTAATACTTAATGTAATTTTAAAGTTTTGATTCATAGGAACTTCTGTCTCTACATTCACTGTTCTGCTTAGATCAAGCAATCTGAAAATGGAAGGAACTCAAAGAAATCCTGAAGATAGACTCTTAGTATTTAAAGTTATTCAAAATTGCATGATCCAAACCACTTCACCAATTGAACTTATTGCAGTTCAGTTTCCTTATGTGTTGCTTAATGAAGTGATTCCTTGGGATATTTTTTAAAGTTTTACCCTTGCGACAGTGCACGAGACGTCATTATCTATGAAAAACCTGTCATGAATCCAACAAAGGAATAACCTTCACAACTATCCCATAACTTTCAACCGACAAATGACTATCAATAACAAATCAAAAAGTGAAATTATGAATCAAAATTCTTATAATATAAAGTGTAAAACATTTATTAATTAGCAGACTTAACTTCTTAATATTATGATACATTCGTGAGTTAATAATAGAAAACAACGATTTACTGCTTTTAATAGCAAATGATCTTTGTGGATTTGGTTAAGTTGAATTTAGTTATAATACAGTGTTGATTCTTTCCTTAAGAGAGAGTAATTTAATTGAGATATCAATTTAATTTAGAAAAAATAGGAATGTTATTTGTCTGAAAACGATTATGATGATAGTGATGAGGGCGAAAAGATTTTGAATTTAGATAAAGAAAAGAATTTATTTATATAGCATAACTATTGATTCTGCCGTAGCAGAATCAATAGTTATGCTATATAAATAAATCTTATAAGTTATAAATATTCTGCTACGTATTTACACTGCAATTATACTCTTAAATAAGTCTTGTAATAATTTATCTTGTAATAATTAAAATATTAAACTTCATAATTTGACCAACTTGTTCCATTTGTATTATGTTATCAAACATTGTTTTATACACATAAACTTATTCAGAGCTAAATGTATAATGAAACTAGGCATCATGTGATACCTATGAAGTAGTATATATTTCTTGTCACGCTACCATTAATTTTAAGCAAATATTCAATCGTAATGCCAACTGTTAGAAATGAGTTCAAATTATTTAAAAAAATTAGTTATTCAGAGCTATCATAACATACTTTTCTATATCTTGTCAATTACAATTTCTTATGCACACAAGTTAAAACTAGATTTTAATAATTATCAATTGTTGCTTTAAACTTAATGATAGGAATTTTAACTTTAAAGCGATTTTAAAAAAATGAGTCAATATCAAATATCAACTTATTTAAACATTATCTGGGTGAAAACATAAAAATGAAACTTTTTTACGCCTCGATCATCGTACCAAATAGGAATAAACAGAATTTTTAATATAGATGACTCTTAAAAGATGCAACTTCATTTCTCTTAATAACAAATGGTCGTTTTTACAGATTCATTGCGCAGATTTATCTCATTGTGTACTGAGCATTATGGGAAATATGAATTCTGATAAAAGAATAATAAGCCGGAAGAAGTGGAATGTAGGTCATCGATTGGCTGCCGCTTCATAATACGTTTCTCCAATTCAATGATTCATGCGTCTAAAAATAGCCGCCTGGGGATTGAATCAAAAAAAAATTATTCCCTTAAGAGGGGAAGTCGCTTGCATTTTCATCCAATACATGTCAATATGCAAAAATAATTTATATGGGGTCGCACATTTATTTCTCAAATGGAGGGCAGGGAAAGTACACAGCATTTGGATTTCTTTGTATTAGTGATTATCTATCCTATCACAGAAGTTCCGTCACATAGACGTGAAATGCAATTTGGTTACAACTGCATAATTTTCATATTATCGTCATTATTACGATTTGGTTATGTGCTAATAAGGCTATAATTTGATGGTACGGGTTTTTAAGAGCAAGGATTGAAAAGTTTCACGGTCAAAAAAGAAGAATGGATTTTAGACATTTGTTTTCGTCAATAAAAAGCATAGTTTTTCAAAACATTGCATATACATACATACATACATATATATACATATGTATATATATATATATTAATATATATATATATATATATATATATATATATATATATACAGGGTGTCCACTAAAATCCCTTGCCACCCTCTTAAATTCAGAACGGCTGCTGCTATATTCATAAAAGTGGTGTCTAGGTATAGTAAAGCAGCCATGCTCTACTGAATAAAACATATTACAGCGCCACTTGGTGCAAAACAGCGGAGTTAGCATTCCTATCTCGAAAACGGAACGAGATAGAGAGAAAAAGTGATTCACAAAGTTGTAGAGCATCCTCGATTTAGTACGAAACGATACCTTGTAGGCATGAATGCGAAGAATACAATGGTTTAAACGCGCATTTGTTGTTTCGTACTGTGACGTAACACATCGTACGCGTGCATAATTAAAAAAAACAAAAAATCGTTTTCGTATTAAATTTTTCCCTTTTATTTCGAAATGGGAAGAACGTAAGTATTAAAAATAATTCCAACATTTTGAATGCAATTTTCAAATACGTAAGAAACGTCACGCCTGTTCACCTGAGACAGCCTTAAAAGAGTCATCTTCTTGGGGTTTTGGTATGTTGATGCTCATGATCATGGCTGAGTATTCCAAAGTTGAGTATTGTGAGATGGTTTTACTGTACAGTGAATGTCGACGCAAGGCACGATCAGCAGCAAGGTTGTACCACCAATGTTTCCCTGAAGGCCCGCATTTTCTCATCAAACCATTCTAACTGTTGTAAAATACTTAAGGTTACATTACTAGTCAACCTCGATCTGTCAGACCAGCTAAGGTAGGAAGGTAAATTCAACCGGATGAGTTATTAGCATATGCATTCGCATATCCGAAATGCAGAGTAAGAGAGATCAGTCAACACTCTTGTGTCTCTAAAAGTCAGGTTAGGAAAATCCTAAGCGAATCAGGTGCTCATCCATACCGACCAACGCCTTAACAGGCTTTAATGGATGGGGATGCCGAGTGACGCTATGCATGGTGCAACTTCATCATGAATCAGATACAGGTCCAGCCAACATTCTTGGCAGATATAATGTGGACGGATGAGGCATGCTTTTCACGGAATGGTATATATAATAGGCGAAACACCCATTACTGAGCCTTGGAAAATCCTAAATGTTTCGTCGACGTTCAACATCAAATTCGGTATGCTATTAACGTTTGGTTTGCAATTTACAATAACAAGCTGATAGGCCCAATATTCTACAAAGGCACGCTAACCGGTGCACAATATTTACGATTGCTACAGAATGTATTACCCTATTTCGTGGAGAACTTGCCGTTGTTTAATCTTAAAAATCTATGGTTTCAACATGACGGGACGCCTTCTCACAAGACATCCAGTGAAGCAATATTTCGTCAAGGAATTTGGCAACAAAATACTAGGATATGGCGGTTTCGAAAAGTGGCCTACACGCTCTCCTGATCTCTCTCCACTGGACTGTTTCCTGTGAGAATAATTGAAACAGGTGTATGCGACCCCTCCACAAAATTTGAAGATCTTAAACGACGCATCACGGTCGCGTGTTCCAACGTGTGCAACGTAATCTTCAAGCGAGGATCAAAATGTGCATTGCAGCTGACGGTGAGAAGTTTGAACATCTTAAATAAAATATATCATTATAATTATTTCCTTTTTTCTGTCTTAGATCGTTTTGTGACGTAACAAAATGAAACAATTAGTGCGTGTCTTAATCGTTGTATTCTTCACGTTAATGCCTACAATGTATCTTTTCGTACTAAATCGAGGATGCTCTAGAATTTTGTGAATCACTTTTTCTCTCTATCTCGTTCCGTTTTCAAAACAGAAATTCTAACTCCGCTGTTTCCACCAGGTAGCGCCGCAATCTATAATATATTATATATTATATATATATATATATATATATATATATATATATATATATATATATATATATATATATATATATATATATATATATATATATACAAGTATCTACGTATGTATAAATATAAATATATATGCTGCTAATCACCCAAATTTCAAAACCAAGAAAGAAAGAGATACCACAACAAAACCAAGTTATTAAATTTATAGACTTCTGTGAGGTTTAATAGACTTTCTGCCAAAGTCAGTTGCCAGAATAACCACCATTGTTCGAGATCATCGCTGCCACAGGCTCAGCATTCGTTCATAGACACATTGGATGTGTTCTGGAGTACAGCAAACAAAGCAGCTTCTACGCATTGCAAAAGTTGACCTGTTGTGGCAGCTTTGTATGTAATCTAGATCAATCATTGAACAACCACTGACCACATATTTTTTATACTCAAAAGATCCGAAGAGTGAGCCGACTAGGGAAGCAATTCAATCTAACAATTAATGAAGAATTCATGGGCATTGTATGCCATGTGTGGTCGCGCATAATGGGGTTGAAATATGACTGTGGGAAAGCTTTTAAGATAAGGAAGGACAATTGGCTCCAACATCTCAAAGGTGTAGTGCTGGCTGCTTAAAGTACAGGCAATGTGTATAAAAGGAGTGTGAGAGTGATCTCCAATAACGCCCCATACAGGACCAGAGTGGCGATGCATAACGCAACTGTTTAACATCCTCTCTCCACAGTGTCTCCATGCTCGAAGACGACCATCCTGGAGTTGCAAACATAAGCGTAACCAATCAATAAATGTAATTTCATTCAATTATCTTTATTAATTTATTGACATTTCATATTCTACCATCCATAACTTTCTTTTATCTCACTATTGGAGGTGGAGACGCGTGTAATTCTGCGTCAAGGGTAGACGAAGCAGTGGTCATCTTGCGAACAAACTATTCAGCTGTAAATGTTGTCGAATGATATGCGCAGACACTGGATGATACGATATGTAATAAATAGGCTGTGAAATGGTTTGAGATATGCCTGAGCGATCCGTAACAGCCCTGCGCACAATTTGCTTGTCATCACGTGAAGTTTTGCACAGAGATGGATGCAATCGTACACTTCTCTCCGTCATACCCACCTGCATCCAACGATCACATATCCACATTACAATTGTTTGGTTTCGTCCAACACGACAACCGATTTCCTGAAGGAAAGGTAGGCCACCATCCTTCCTCTATCAATCTCAGGTACTTGATAAAGAATGATAGATGTTTTCAACGAGGCATAATTGATCACTTTTAAATCGTTCATGTCTGCAAACCTAAAATAGTGCTTAAAAGTGGCGTTACAGTCGCGCGTAATATGCGTCTGTGCTAAAATATTAATCATTTGCATATCATACCGCTTCTTTCATAGAGCGTTGACGGTGTCAAGCTGTTTACGTATATATATATATATATATATATATATATATATATATATATATATATATATATATATATATATATATATATATATATATATATATATATTTAGCATGGAGCAGATTCGCTGCTGTATTATTTTTTTCAAGCTTTAGATCTCATCTACCATTTTGGAATTCAACTCGAGTCGTGGATATTGTAATTTTTTATTCTTGATTAAATTTTAAATGAGAGGAAGAATATCATTTCGATATTACATATTACACATACCAAATGAGAGTGGTTTGTATATTTGAAGGTACTCCAGTTGTCGATAATGCTGTTTAAAATCTAGAATAATTACCTTAATTTTACACCTTGATTTCTAGTAACTCAATTTCTGACCACAAGCGATATTTTGTATGTAATATATATTATTAATCTAGCTTAAAATGAACTAAAATAGTAATGAATATTTTTACTTGCTGTATTCAGATTACAGCAATTAAAAAGTAAATTAATTTATAATGAAAAGCAATTGACGCAAAGATATAACTATTTTAATTTTAAATAAATATTTGTAAAACGCGTTCTATATTATTTTAAATTCTTCACAGAATATATCACTCATAATATTAATAACTGTTAGAGATTTCCAGTTATTTAGTTTCAACTCTATTCCTAAAACCTCCCCCCGCCTCATCTTGTTAAGCCCTCCGCATGATTCCACTCATGATATAAAGTGATTTGGGCCTTACTCCAAATCTAGAAGAGGCTTTCTATTCCATTACAGCAATTTACGAAATTACTCGTTACCGATGATGTGCTACAGTATTAAAGCTTTAGAAGCTCTAATCTATGAATAATGAAGTAAATTTGTACAATTATTATATATTGTAATTCATATTTTAAAGCTATATTGAGGCTGGCTGAAAAGTACATTAATTGAAAAGTACATCAATTATTTACATTAATTGAATTGAGTTAATTCAAAACACATCATTCAGTTAGAGATTTTATTGAATAAATATTTAGAAAATTGATATTTTTTGTAAAAAGTATAAAATTCCTTTGAAGTTAAACGTTCTCATTAGTAATTGTAATGTTTTTCAAAAATAGTCTTGAAATAATGATTCACTAAAATGTGAATATAATAAAAAGTTTTTCGATATTATAGTTTTCACACAAATAATAATTTCAAAAGCATTTTGATACTGGCTCTAAGTAAATCCACTCTTTTTATAAAAGGAATAATCAGGAAGTAAACTATGTAAAGCGTGAAATTTATTCAAATTGTAACAATTGTAGT